>JAEMWC010000626.1:442500-490000 GCA_016490735.1 Pachyseris speciosa | reverse complement strand
TATAATTAAGGATTAAAGGCGGAAACTCAAGCTCGAGTGAAAAAAAAAGTCGATCAAATGCATGTGCATGTGCACGTCTCAAAATCTGAAATAAAGTTTCAAAATGCTGTCAAAAATGTCAAAAACCAGAGCGCTTCACTCGTCATTTGAAAAAACTTTTAGAGATCTTAGTCGCAAGCGGCTTGTAAACAGCAATTAAGTTTCGCCGTCTATAAACAGGTCGTCTTAATTTGTTTGAACCGGTAAGAATCAGCGTTTGGATGTTAAAAACAGCGAAATGGGTTGACTGGCTGGCTGGCTTTGATAAATTTTATAGTGGACGGGTCTGCGAGATAAATGCTTGTGTGGTTTGGCAAGCGCTTTCTTCGTTAACTGGATGATGTTTTGCCACTGAGAATCATTAATTGAAGAAGGTTCTTCGGAAAACATGGGAAGTAATAGTAAAACTGTCAACGCACTTTAGTGCTTTGTGTAAGCCAAGGAAAGATTTTGTGGGAAATGGCTCCATTATTCAGCTCTGTCGTGTTCCGAGTGATTGCTGCCTCAGTGATTCCTGTTCACTGCCCTTAACGATCAGGTGCGGATGTCTTTTTTGTCTTTTCTACGGACATTTATGTCTAAATTTAAAGATAATTTTGTTACTTGTCTAATTTCTCCACCTTCTCCAAGAAACTTCGAAGAAATATTATTCGTATTGTGCTTTGTTTTCTTGTAATATGTTTGTTGTTCTGTTGTTTCTGAACCGCTGTCAATTCCTGTTGACTGCTGTAAACGATCAGTTTGTACCCTTTCTTTTCTTTTCTAGGGGCATTTATGTCAAAAGAAATACCGATTTTTCTAACTTAATCAGTACAAGCTATTTTCATTACTGGCTAGTCTTGTTTAATTTCTCCACCTTCTCCTTCTTTGAGCAAACACTCGCATCGTGTACTTTGTTCATTTGTAGAGTTTTCTTTATCCGCTTTTGAATTCCTTACGCTTTCAGCTGAAAGTAGTTAGGACTCAAGAATGTCTATCTTTTTTTTTTTTTTTTTGCAAACGTTTGCTATCGAAAACCCTTCGTTTTCCCCGCTGCTGCTCAATTGTTTTGAACACAAATTAAACTGGCCCAAATAAAGCCATGCAAAGTTAGTCGGTGAGATTGTGCAGCTCCGATTCTAGGCCTGGCCTGGCTACATATATATATAGCCTTCAGCTTTTCTTTTTTTAATCGCCACGTAACAGACTGGAATGGTGTTCTATCGAACATCATGCATGCACCTTCTTTAAGCAGTTTTAAGTCCTATCTATTACATTATTTGTGTCAGTGTTATATCAGATGTAGCTTGTGAGTGAAAAGTATGTAATTTAATTAGGTTAGCTTTGGATCGTATTTAAATTTTACTTCTTAACCTTTAGTGTCAATCTCAAAGCAGGGGTGACTTGTAAGAGACAAGTATTCGATTTAATTTGATTAGGTTAGCTTTGGGCCACGTTTAAATTTTAGAATGTGTAATATTAGATAATATTCTTTGTATGGGAATTTAGTTTCTCCCAATTATTCTCCAGTCATGCACTTTTTTTGTTTTGTATCAACTTAGTTGCATTCGCATGACAAAGTATTATTAAACTTAAAGCTTAAAATTAAACTTAAAGTAAGCTCTTTCCCATCAATGTACACATCCTTTGGACTTCCTTCTCCTGCATACAGTCTTTCAGTTACTTTTTTTAGTAGCAGGTCACACTAATCTTGTGGGATGTTTGAATGACATTTGGCATTAATGTTAAATGGGATTTCTGATGTTTGATGAAGTATGTTGTGCAATTTCAAATGTACATGGAGAAATGTGAGACTAGTCCTTATCTTTCTTGCAAAATAGAAAATCAAGTTAATTGGCTAACACGGATTTCCAGCACTTTTGCTTTGATGAATCATTACCTTAAATCCTCATACTACATTGTTAGTGGTATCAACCAAATGCCCAATATTTTATTATCAAGTTGCTTGGTCTTGCACTTGGCTGGCCAGAAGAGCAGCTGGATTTCTTTTTGAAAACACTGTAAGTGTATTGATTGATGAGCTTAATGTTACCAAACAGTTTTTTTGGGATAGTAAGGTCAAAAAGTAATTGATCAAAGAAATATCTTGGTCTTAATTCATATCATCTAAATGTTTTTATTGATTTCCATGTATCTTTCTTTCATTTTTTTTTTTTGAGGCATACATATATCCAGAGGATACACAATTTCTGATTTCCGACTGTCTCATGGGAGGCTGTGGATAATTGAAATTGCATTCATTATGAAGTGATGATCTGAATCACTATATATCTGAATTGTGATACTGATTCAAAGGAGCAATCACCATGCAGGCTTCTCCACCAATTTCTAGTGGCTCTAAACCATAACTAAGTAGCCTACAGTTGAAGAGGGAAACAGACCTGTCCTTAGGTATTGCTCTAAGATGTTAAGAAATGTTTTGTTTTAAAAAGTTATAGATGCAGACTAGAGTTGCAGGTTCTTTTTTACACAAGGTATTAAAACCTAAGTCAATATTTTTATTTTGCTTTTTAACATCTCCAAACTCAGTTTGCAAAGGAATTTTTTTTACCTTACTCAATAGAACACTTGTTTTTAGGAGGGGTGGGGGGGTCCAAATCCGTAAAAGGGGGTTCATATCTGCTAGCCGTTCTGGACTAGGGTGTCCAAATCTGATCCACAAGCAGATCTGGACTGGGCAGTGCAAATCCTCGGGGGATCCAAATCCACTGTGCCACTGGTTCAGATCACCTTTCCATACTATTTTTTACAGCATTGGGTCTGTAGCTTGAGTGAGATCAGATGGGTGATATGACAAGCAGACAATATGTAAATGCCAGTAGAAAAAGAATGCTTTTGGAGCTCCGCTTTTAGTCTTGGCATAATATATATATATTAAAACTATTTTAATCTTGCCATCGCCTGAAGTAACTCTTTTTTATATGTCCTACTCTGCAACCTTCCCGGATCCATCCAGAACGGGTTATACGCCTGTTACACATGAACTAATCGATTGTTAACTGACAGCGGTAAAGAACGAAAAACCATCTTTAGACTTTGGTGCAAATTGAGGTCAAAAAGGATAAAATAATAACATCATAAAATGCTAGCAGACCGCGTCGACTTTCTTGGGAAAACAATGGTCCCAATAAGATATTTTGGCGATTCCGTTTTGTTTACCGCTCGGCAAGGTTGCGAATGAATCACAGAAAAGAAGGGAGGCTTCGCTCAACATTTGGGTTTCATTTTAATGGGCGTCTTCCTTTCCCTTCAAGTCTGCAAAGCGAGTCCGGCTAGCTGCAAATATTTTCATACGTTGGGTAGTTTTACATGCATGTGACTGAAGCTCATTTTGATAAGAAAGAGTCAGCGGAAGGTCTCGCTTTCGTAAGGGATATTTTGAGCAACTGCATAATGGGCAATATGGTATTAAATCTCTATTTAGGTGAAGCAGGTATGCGAAAGAGTTCGTGTTGTGTCAACGATACTCTCGAAAAACCAGCTGACACGGTTGTGTGTTCAGTGACCTGGTCTTTGAGTGGAAGTGACGCTGGAGGTGACCTTCCTTTGATGCAATTCTCTATGTCTTTCTCATGCTAATGTGGACTAGTTAGCTTAAGAACAACATGATTTACATGAGAAAAGGAATGAGGTCTGTATCAGGACAAGCTCACCGCCAGCCACGTTTCCATTCATAGGCGAGGTCTGTTGTTATTCTGAGACAAATCGGTGTGTCAAGGAGCATTAGATATTTGTTATATTTATTATTCATGAATGTCTTAGCTATTGATACTAGAAACATTTTTTAGTAATACAAAAATTAACTAGAAATAGACAGTAGCTTCATGAAAAGAAAAACAACAAGAAATAATTATTAATTACACTATTCGCTCACACATATTTATCAAAGTCAGCATTGAAGGATCCCATTGTAACAGAGGTTTTAAATTCCCTTGGGAAGCTTATACTGGTGCAACCTGTCAAATACATGTAATGAGGTACTTTTAGCTTTCAGAGTGTGATTTACATCGCGAGATTAGTACAACAGACAGAAAAAACATGGCAAGAATACCGGCAGTAGTTTGTATATTATGTCTCTGAAGATTGAGCTTAAGTCATAAAAAAGCTCAAAAAACACATATCGTAGTAAACTAAATGTCCGGAGAAATGACATAAGGATTAAGAACCTGTTAGTTTAGTCAGCCAGCAATCTCTCGGAACACAGGGCTGTATTATAGCAGAGTTCCGGCGGCCCGAAAGGCCTCCAAGCGGAGCACCATTGGTAAGAAAATATGGTTACCCGTCTGTTCTAGAAAATTTGGTTTCGCTTGCCGTACTTACGTGCGAACGTCCGTACGTACGCACGCTGATTCATGTATGCGCTGTGAAATGTCCTATGGTAATAATAATAATAATAATAATAACAATAATAACAATAATAATAATAATAATAATAATAATAATACAACATGATAGAAATGCATATAACATCAAATGGAAGTCGGAA
Source organism: Pachyseris speciosa (assembly GCA_016490735.1). Taxonomy (NCBI): domain Eukaryota; kingdom Metazoa; phylum Cnidaria; class Anthozoa; order Scleractinia; family Pachyseridae; genus Pachyseris; species Pachyseris speciosa. Next base: position 485,475 of record JAEMWC010000626.1, on the reverse strand, counting down.
AAAAATTCGAGTTTTAGATGGGATTTGAACCCACGACCCTCCGCGATCTAGACGGACGCTCTAACCACTGAGCTACGGGAGACTCTATGGTGAGCAGGGGTGAAATGTGGGCTTTTGACTGGAACCGCATCACGCGGTCACACAGCCAAATGATGACTAGCTCATATGACTCATAACTACATCACGTAGTCACATTAAGGCATATCATGGCGCATATAACTCATAACTGGATCACGCAGTCACATTAAGGCATATCGAAGATGCAACCAACCAAACCTCCAAAGTGAGTGAATTAAGAAATACAACATGATAGAAATGCATATAACATGATGTTATATGTATTTCTAGCATGTTGTATTTCTTAATTCACTCACTTTGAAATAATAATAATAATAATAATACTAATACTACTACTACTACTACTACTACTACTACTACTAATAATAATAATAATAATAATGAAACCTCTCCCTGGTACTTCAGGACCAAGGATTGGCCCCGGTTCTAAAAGAGTGCAGGAAGACTGTTATTCATACACTGAAAACGATAAAAATAATAACAATAATAATAATAATAATAATAATAATAATAATCCAACATGGCAGCCATATTCCAGTTGAACACCTAGTTTACAGCATACATCTTTCATATTAGACATCCTCGGACATCCATGGTATGGTCAATTGACACTTGTGTCCAAACAAGGCATCCACTTACCAGTATCACGTGACCATATCGCGGGCTCAAGTTTAAAGCTCATCGAAGTCAGCTGGATTTTTTTAAGTTGACCGCTGACCAGGTACTGGCTTTCGATTGGATCGCAAGCTCAAGCCAGGTGTGGGACACCCAAACCAAAACGAGGCTTAATATTTCGCGCGCTTTCTGCGGCTCGAAATTTCACATTCAGTTGGTTTCTTCATTTTGAACAAAACAACTTCATCTTCTTCCGAATTTCTTTGCGTAAAAGGCATACAAATCAGGAACTACTTCAAGAGCAGGTCTCTGAGAAAGTGAAGCAAAGTTGGAAATGAAATTTTTTAACCCCCCTTAATTTTTTGTGTGGAGGTAGGTTGCCTGGGGGGAATGAACGGAAATGGCCATATAAGGGTTACCTGATGTATCGTTGTCACGGTAACCACAGTTGATCATACCTGCCTCCAACCCATGTTTTGAGCAAAAATTTACTCTGAAATGGCCGACAAATATGCACCTTTTTCTAGAGTGAAAATGAGCCAATTCAAACGACATTCCAGTAGGAGGTAGGGCTATTCCTTTACTTTCAAACAAATGCTATTATAGTATTTTGACTGCTACAAACAACTAGAAATTAGTGGCTTTACTATGTTGCCTGTCAGCCATTTTTACAAACATCAAAAACAAGCTCGATCAATTTCTCCAAAAGTACTCTCTTCCCAGACACCACATTCCCAGCGGAGCTAGAACAGATATTAGAGTTTTTAAATAGCAGAAAATCTATTTGGGGAAAATTATATTTTGGCCATGGGCGATAAACACATTTGATGGAAATTTGGAAACACCTCAAATTTGGCCATTTTCAGAGTGGATTGGTTTGCTCTGAAATGGATTAGAGTAAGCGTTTAAGCTATAAACATGTTTTCTATCATCTTGTCTGTGAAATAAACGTGATGTGTGATGTTTTAGATGATTACGATTGATTGAAACGAAGTTTACAGAGAGCCTACCTTGTACGTTTTGGGAACTTTTAGTGAGACGACTTCGTGTTTGCTTGCTCCATTTTCTTCACCAATTCGAGGACAAATTCTGATAGTCAGGTCAAAACTTATAGCCTCTTCCATCTAAAATAGACTTAGGGGTGTTTTGAGCCACACTGAGATGCTCACGTATTTACAAGCATCTAGCTTCTTGTAGAGTACAGTTGACAAGGTTGAAACACTGTCATATGATGTTGTGGTTTCTGCCGTAAGAAAGTCGATCCAAGGAGTTACACAAATGCTTCGCCATGCTTAGTAAACGTAGGCCTGTAAGGAATAGAGTATTTGACTAAAAGCGGCCGGTACATACTTTGCGTTCGCTTAGAAGCGAACAAGTTGTTCTCGGAACAACATGTGTGACAAAGGACCGGAAATGACAGGGCGCAGACTGCTGACCGGATGTTTCATTATTTGTTTATTGGTACAATTTCTCTGTTTCTTCTTTCTTTGTTGTTTTCTTAATGACTTGCCAGATATAATATAAATGGTTTAAGAGCATATACCTCCACAATGCATGACTAATTGGGAAAGGAATAATTAGGCGAAGTTACACTGGAAGGCGAGGAGCTTGATCCTTTCAATTTTTGCTTTTGGCAGAGGGCAGAAGTATATTTTCCTGACCGGAAGTATATTTTCAATGCCAAATTAAAAATGCCGTGAGCACTGAAGCTGGTTTGAATATAGTAGAAGTCACAAGAAAATAAACTGACGGCAAATGAATGGAAAGCTGTTCGTTTACAAATTTCATGGGGGACGGGGATTGCACAGGAAGCGATATAACGTTATAATGCGACAGAGAAATTAGCAGGCATGTAAAAACACACGGACTAGGTAAAAACCGCGAGATCAAGTGCGGTTCGCAGATCTAAAGTAAAATCTTAGTGAGGGGACCACAAAGAAAATCAGCGATGAGGATGTATTCAGGCAGGTGAAACGAGCTCGTGGCCAGGATGGCAAACGATTGTTTGCCCATGACGATCTCTTAACGTCACAACAGATCTCTATATACCTCTCTCCCATTGGCGCCAGTCAGAAGAGTGTCCAAGATGCAGTTAAGCCAGCTACGGAGGAACGGAGAGAAAATGCTACACTTGCAGCAGTACCAGACGAGTTAGTTGAGAGCTATAGCTACACATACAAGAGGCTTTGTGCTGTAAGACATTATAAGACCCATTTTAAAATCACTGCAAATGTATTCAGTCTGATTGGCTCTCGAGAATGGAATTTTTTCGCAAATCGCAATATTTTTTGTTCTAAATCGCATCCTTTTTGTAACAGATCAAAATGATAACCTCGGTTTCCTGATGTGAATAAACAAATAATAATATTGACAAAAAAAGTATGATTTCAAAATGGGTGTAAAAAAATGGTAATTGAACTTTGTGTCATGCAATTTTGGTCTAATCGTACTTATGATTTCAATCACGTGTAGTCTACGAATTTGCACTCCACTCAGTTCAATTTCCATTATAAATCTGTTCATTGTTATAATCTTTTCAAGAATAGAGACCTTTAATTATTCGTAACCTTTATTCTATTATTTTTCATTTCACATACAGAAAGTATTTTTCTATAACTGACATCATAGAATTCGATGTTTTAGGAAATGTTGTTGGTACAGGCACATGTAGGTCATGTAGAGCTCGCACGACAAACGTTCACACTGTGTTCAAGGCTACTGGTCCAGAGAGACACCCTGTTGAGGACGCTAAATAGCGAAATTGCATACCCTGTTTAATTAGGATCGAGACCCTGAAAACCATATCATATCTGACGGCACATACCCGTTTAGGCTAAATAAGGGAGTCCCCTTCCGCGGGCCAAACTTTCAGCACTTTGAATTTGAAGTGTTGGTTGCCCAGATACTGACAGTGAGATTTGACATTATCTACACAAAGGATCTTAAAATAAGTTAAAACAGGGTCTTTTAAATCCAACAACGAATTCAAGTCGCAAAAACTCCGAGTCAGATTACTATTTAACTGCCCGATCCAATCTCGTAAAATCATTGGTCATAATATCATAACCAAAAGTTAAAAGTTCTTATGTTAAAATATGGCTATTCCTCATGAGTGTAACACGAAGTCTGTGTAGGACGTCCGGTCAGCAGTCTCCCCTTCCATTTCCGGTCTACACGTCTTCCCGAAACTTCCCGACAACAACCTCATGGCGACTGAAGACAATATATGGCTCAATTATTGCCAAATGCTTTATTATTCGTCTTTACAAGCGTGTATTCCCCTGTTTAGTGCATAAAATCGTGATTCAGGTAATTTCCTCAATAAACCCCAATGGATGGATTTTACAGCATTAAAGGCAGAAACCACAAATATCACGAACGTGTTTATGAAGTACATGCGGATCGAATCCACCATCATCCGTGGCTTAAAACAGCTGAAATATTCCTACTGAGTCGATGTTCAATGGGAGAAACTGGGAAGGAAATTGATCTTACTTTTCGAGCCCGCACTAGATTTGGTAGAGTGAGACGAGCGAAAAGAGAAATGGACGCGATAATAGAATCCTCCATAAATTACTAAAATTTACAAGGTAGGCTTTCTGTCAAACTTCGTTTTCATCAATCGTAATGATCTAAAGCATCATACATCAAGGTCAGCCTACATTTAAGATGATAGAAAATGTGTTTAGAGCTTAAACGCCTACCCTAATCATTTTTAGAGCAAACCAATGCAGTCTGAAAATGGCCAAATTTGGCATTTATTCAAATTTGCACCAAATGTGTTTATCGGCCATGGCCAAAATATAATTTTCCCCAAATAGATTTTCTGATATTTAGAAACTCCGCTACGAATGTGGTCTCTGGGAAGAGAGTACTTTTGGAGAAATTGCGAAATTGATCGAGATTGTTTTTGATGTTTGTAAAAATGGCTGATAGGCAACATAGTAAAGCAGTGAAAACGTAAAGCTTGTGGATGTGGCTGGAGTGACAAGGATATACCTCACAAATTAATGTGATTTGGTAAGCTGAAGCCACTCTAAAGGCACTAGGGCCACATGGTAGCGGGCATTACCCCTTAAATCTACCAAAGCAAAGATTGAGCCCAAGCATTAGCAGCCATGGACAGCTGTTTCGGCCTTGTTAGGCCTCATCAGCATGGCATAGCTAATGCTCAGGCTCAAGTACCCACATATCCATAAAACAAGCAGTGAAAACGTAAATTTGTAATTTGTGAGGTATATCCTTGTCACTCCAGCCACATCCCACAAGCTTTACGTTTTCACTGCTTGTTTTATGGATATGTGGGTACTTGAGCCTGAGCATTAGCTATGCCATGCTGATGAGGCCTAACAAGGCCGAAACAGCTGTCCATGGCTGCTAATGCTTGGGCTCAATCTTTGCTTTGGTAGATTTAAGGGGTAATGCCCGCTACCATGTGGCCCTAGTGCCTTTAGAGTGGCTTCAGCTTACCAAATCACATTAACATAGTAAAGCCACTAATTTCTAGTTGTTTGTATAAGTCAAAATACTATAACAGCATTTGTTTGAAAGTAGAGGAATAGCCCTACCTCCTGGTGGAATGTTGTTTGAATTGGCTCATATTCACTCTAGAAATAGACTCATATTTGTCGGCCATTTCAAAGTAAAATTTTTGCTCAAAACATGGGTTGGAGGCAGGTATGATCAATTGTGGTTACCATGACAACGATAATCTGGTAACCCTTATTTGGGCAGTTTTGTTCGTCCTCCTAGGCAACCTACCTCCACACAAAAAATGAAGGGGGGTTAAAATTTTGCATTTCCAAATTTGCTTCACTTTCTCAGAGACCTGCTCTTAAACATACTCCGGAAGGTGAATTTCGAAGTGATAAGATTGAAGAGTAAAATGTTTTTCTTAGGTAAGGCTTAAAACTTGGATCCATTTGCGTGGCGCTCGGATTGTGTGGTTGAAAAACAAAATGATTCAACGCTTCAAGGGCTTTCACTTTATCGCGGCATCTTGCAGCTCACCAAGAAATGTCACTTAACGGTTAACCGGCATTAATGGGGGGAACGAGTAGCTCAAACTTAGTGGAAGATGTTCTTCCTTTGGACAAACCGCTTGTTACGTTTGGATATTCGTGTTTTTACTAAAGTGGATACGTATTTTCAAGAACCTCTTCATCACAGGTGAATTAAATAAATTGAAGCTTAACATTTTTTTTGGTTTAATCGTTGTTACTTTTCTTGGATCAGGAATGAAACTTGTATTTTTCTTTCCACTGGACCTAAATAACCATCATCTCTACTCGTTTTGGACGCAAAAAAGTAGTAGAATTGGTTATTTGTTTTGCTGTTTTGCTTGCAAGCGATCGTGAACGAGTGTTTTGAGACTTTTTACTCCGCTTGGCTGACCTGTTTTTCGACGTCTGTGCCTCAACAGCGTTAAGAAACTTTTGCCCTTATCTTATTAAGACGTAATCGCAATGGGTCCTCGTAAAAAAGATTAAAGCTGCGACTAAACGATCAAACATTTTCATCCAACATCATTCTTGTCAAACATAACGCACAATGTTTAACCAAGCACTTGACAGAGTGAGTCCATAGAACGATTTTTTTGCACATTATCGCTGGAATTTTGACGTTATTTGGTTCATTTGGTTGGACGCTTTGCTGGTTGGGGTGGCATTTGTTTGTAACGTGAAATGTTGTATGAAAATCTTTGATCTAGATCAAACATGGAAAGTCATTGAAATGCAATGTTGAGAGATGTGGCTAAATGGTCAAACCTGCTCGTCCAACACGATGTTGGATGAAATGTTTGATCGTTTTTTGTTTGTTTAAATTTGTATTCGTACAAACATACGCGTCGTATATTGTTTTCTTGTAATGTTTTAACGTTTTGAGGTTTTTACATCGCGGTCAATTCCTGTTGACTGCTCTAAACATAAAATATTGCCGCAAGGAAACCACCGAAGTTTTTCAATATCAGTACAAAAAAAAGTTATGATCGTCGAGCTCCGCTTTTAGGCTTGGCGAAATCTATATATCATTTCCATTTCACACTAAATGGTTTTTTGACTAAGCAAATAAAAACTCTAAAGTGCCTTGATAGTTTTACAGTTACGTCCCAATTCTTCCGAGGAGTGTTCTTCAATTAATGATTCTCAGTGGCAAAACATCATCCAGTTATAATGAAGACGGCGTTTTCAAAACCACATGAGCTTTTGCCCCGCTTTTCCCTCGCAGACCCGTTCACGTTTACTCCGCTTTAAAATTATCAAAGCCAGCCAGTCAACCAATTTTAACATCCAAACGCTGATTCTTACCGGTTGAAACAAATTAAGACGGCGAAAATTTTCAATAAAGTGTGAAACGCGCTAAGTTTTGAAATTTTTGACAGTTTTTTGGCAACTTTCTGTCAGATTTTGAGGCGTGTACATACATGTTTTTACTCGAGCTTGAGTTTCTGTCTTCAATTTGATTAAAGCTTTTAAAAAGAACAATTACCTTCGTAGACTCGTACATAGCCAGCCAAAACATCTAAACCCTGATCTTTACCGGCTCAAACAAACAAAAAATTGCAGAATTAATCAAATTTAGACGCAAAACGTGTGATGTTTACAGTCTTTAGGACTAAGATCTCTTTAAACTTTTTCGATGAAGCTTTAATAGCGCTAGTTTTTGACAACTTTCTGTCAGATTTTGAGACATGCACATGCATTTTTATGCCCATGCATTTGATCGGCTTTTACGCCTCGAGTTTTTGCCTTCAATAACGTTTATCTTTTAAAGTACAATGTCGATACCGCTAAAATATCCTAGGTTTCTTCTCTTGTTGTCTTCAGTTTCTTTGTTTGTTTTTCCTATGATGTTCAGAAAGGAACAGGGTTACCTCGAGTGTGAAATTTTCACTTGTGATACAAGGAGGGGCGGACGTAGGCAAGTACGGTCGGTCGGTCTTACGGTGATTCAAACCAAATTTTCTCGCACAGATGGGCTACCATATTTTCTTAACGGTTGAGTTTCACGCGCGCGCCGTCGGCGCGCAGAGCTCAGCTGTTAAAATAAAACAAAACAAAACAAAAAGGAAAACGACAAGGACCAGGAAACGTTTTCGGCGGAAACTATAACTTTTTCCTTTTAATACTAAACATCTCATCCCGACATTTGTCAGTTGTGAGTATATACCATGTTGCCCTTTTTTCCCCTCGTCTATTTTGTTTTAAGAAGTTGCCCAAATATGTCCTCCTTAGAAATTAGAGGCTGGCTCCTTTTCCTAACTTTCTACGACGGAATAATTAGTCCAAAAGAACCCTGACCCTCTTTACACTAGAGCAGCGCTATTTGCATATGTATCCAATAATGTTAACATCATCTTGTAGACAGACATCTTGTAAGTTCTTCGTTCTACACAAAATAAAACCACAACAAACGCAAATACATTTCAAATGATTCTTATGGTCAGGCTTATATTTATTCTCGGTAGGTACTTGCATAACAACCAGCTGAAGGAATTACCCACTGGTGTTTTTGATAACAATACCCAGCTGCAGACACAGTATTCAGTAGCATTCACAGTATTCAGCTGCAGTAGTATTCTTCGTTCCACGTAAAAGAAATCCTGTAAAATTTAGGTTGCCACCGAGTCTGTCCACTATTCGACCTTCCCGGGTACAATTACAACGTTTACGCGCCGGGGCAAGCTTGCCAGTGAATCGCAGAAAGTAACGGAGATTTCAACATTTGGGTTTCATTTCAATGGGCATCTTACTTTCCTTTTAAATCAAAAAAAGCAATCCAGGCTGGCTGCACACGCATTTGACCGAAACTAATTTTCATAATAAAGATTGTGCGGCAGGTCTCGCTTGCATAGGGTCGTTCAGTTGGAGCAACCTCATAATGTATGATGTGGGATTGATTTTCTACGAGTGCATTTGAATTCCATTTGCATTTGTTTAGCATACTCTCGAGAGACACGCACCTAATAGCCCAATTTACAGTTGTGTGTTCAGTGACCTGGTCTTTGAGTGGAAGTGAAGTTGGAGGTGACCTTGTTTTGATACATACCTCTGTCTTTCTCATGCCAGTGTGGACTAGTTAGCATAAGAACAATGTGATTTACATAAGAAAAGCAGTGAGGTCTGTATCAAAGCAAGGTCACCACCAGCCTCGTTTCCTTTCATAGGCGAGATCACTGAGCATGCAATGATAAAGATGGTTATTAGCCAAGTGTGAGGCCAAGATGGCGGGATATTGGTCAATTAAGTTCTTTTTTGCGTGTCGAGGTTTATAAACACGCAAAAAATATAATAATAATAAAAAAAAGAACGTGGCCAATATCCCGCCATCTTCACCGAACAAGCTTGGTCAATAAAGGATTTCTTATATGCCTTTAAGGGCGCTATTAAAAGACAGTAAAACGCTAGACGAACGGGCTAACCCGAGTGGTCAAGATGGCTCTATCTTGACGTCGCGGTTTGTCTTAGAGTACGCCCAGTTAAAGTATCCAACTTTCATCCTTGTCTTCAATTTACGTACGACATTTCTGACACTGAGCTCTCCTTTCTCGACATCACGTTAACGCATTACTAATGATCAAATTAGCACGTCTATGGTAAAGACACCCACACCTACCTTCATCATCAGTTTTTACACCCTAAGCACTGTAAAAATGGACTCCCTAGCCGTTAACTCTTTTGACATCGCCGTCTTTGCCTCGATGACTCGGATTTTCTGGAAAAGGGCAGTGAAATCGTATAGCTTTTCATTCAACGAGGATACCCCACCTCGTTTTTACAGCGTGATCTTGATGCGATTCGACGAATGACCGCGCTGATGTCCTCAATAATCACAGATGCACCAATAACGGCTCTGATAGAATTCCCTTGGTTCTGACTTACCACCCACTAATTGAAAGAACCAATTGATTTCTTCTGCATAATTTTTACAATCTTATCCAGTGATCTTGAAATCAGAGCCCCTTTTCCACAGCCACCGCAAGTTGCCTATAGCCGCGACAGCAAACCTTCGTGATATCCAGGTACATACCTCTGATACCAGCCAACCTGGACCTCAGGTTGGTACATCGCCATGCTCGCACGCCTGTTGTAGCACTTTTCATCACATTACCACCGACATTAACTTGCGGGGCCCTCAATGGTCCTTTGCCATCAAGGCAGCTTTCACCTGCCAAACTTCTGGCTTTGTCTACTGCATCTCCTGTTGCCGTCGCCCAGCTTTCTAAATCGGCGAAATAGGGCGTACACTAAGACAACGTTTCAGTGAGCACCCTCAAAGCATTGCCGAGCATCTCAACATAGCTGGACACTCCACTGACGATGCACTAGTTCGTGGACTCTTGCTATGCGGCAGGAAAGGGCAAAGGAAACGTCTGGAGATGCAACTGATTTTCAAGTTCGGCACTCATCATCCACGCGGCCTAAACTGTACCTCATTTTTCTTTAGGCCTAGCGCGCACTTAAAAAAAATTAAATTTTAGGTTACATGGCGCGTACAGAACTTGTAGCGAATATAACGAACTCGTTTTTCCACTAAAGAATACCAAGCCCAAAACGCTTGGAAACATTAGTATAAAATCGGCACTTTTCCGTTTGTAAGTCCCACACAGCCAAAGGAGTATTTTTCCGTTTTGTTTATTTATGGTATCACTTTTGATATACCAAAATTGTTCTCATACTTTCTTTGAATTTTTTTGATAATATCATGAGATCTTGATATTCAAGTACCTCTGCAGAATATTAAAATATCATCAGCGATGTGCCTTCTATCACTATCAAAATCTCATGATATTATAAAAAAATCAAAGTGTGACGTTAGGGCCTCAAATAATGACGAGAGGAGTATTAAACAAGAGGCAAACAAGTTTTAATGGCCGCTCCCTCGCCAAAGCACATGGTTTTTCTGATCACGTGACCTAGTGTCACAGGCATACCATTACACCTTTCCTCGTTTAAAAGAAAAGCAACTGCATTAAGAGCGATGTGCAGCTATAATACAAGTAAGCACTTAGTCCAACTGAGAACTTATCTGATAAAATCAACTGTTTCATTAACTCTAAGTGTCTAATGTCTTCAACAAAAGATCGGACCAGTTCCAAAAATCAACAAACGAGGATAACTGAACATAGTCCTTCAAATATCCGGGAGGCTTGGACAAACGTCCAGCTCTTGTAATCCTACTCTTGACTGGTTGAGGTCCATCATAGGCTGCACACAAGGGCTGGTCTTTGCTTGGCGTTGCCAAAAGTGGTTTGGCTGGCTCATTAGGCTGGTCCTCTTGACCTGGTGTTGTTGGCATTGACTGTGGCCTATGAGGCTTCTCTGGAGTAGCTGATTGACACAGAGATGGGAGCATTACTGCGAGCTCACTTGGTTGAGAAGGGTAGAACGGTTCTCTGCTCCTGCGGAGGTGTCTGTGGTTTCTGCGCAAGATTCTTCTTTCTTCTGTTCTCACATTGTAAGACCTTACATTAGCCTGCTCCTCTACTTCTGCCTTAAACCATCTCTGACTGCTGTCACCAGGTCGTGGCACAACTCTGACTTTCTCGCCTTTCACTAAGGTTGGAAGTTCCTTAGAGAAGGTTTGCTTTTCCTTCCTTCTGAGTATTTGATCTCTTGTTGAGGTTACTTCTAGTGACTGTGGTTTCAGTAGCATCTCAGTTGTTGGTAACTTAGTTCGGGTGCGTGGCCCAAACATTCGCTATGCCGGCGAGGGATTCATCCCTTCAGTTGGGGTGTTTCTCCAACTCAGTAAGGAGAGATAGTACTCTGCTCCTGACTCCTTGGCTTTCTTGATCAAATTCCTCGCTGTTTTAACTGCATTCTCTACTCACCCGTTACTTTGTGATAGCCTGGGGAGCTGGTTAAATGTTCAGTTCCAGATGATCTTAGGAGGATCTCAAACTCAGCGGAGTTAAAGGGTGGCCCATTGTCGCTTACGAGCTCATTAGGTATTCCGTGGGTGGCAAAATGCTTTTCCAGTTTCTTTATAATGACAGTTCCAGTTTTGCTGTGTAGCTCATCAACTTCAAAGTATCCGGAATAATAGTCTACAGTGCACAGGAAGCTCTTATCATCAAAAGTGAAGATGTCGGTTGCTACTTTCTCCCAAGCCCTTGTTGGAATCTCATGGCATATTAGTGGCTCTTTCCTCTGGTTGCTCTGGAATGACATGCAGGTGCCACATTTCTGGATGTAATCAGTGATTTCTCCATTCATACCTGGCCAATAAACTGTCTCTCGTGTTCTGCGCAGACATCCTTGTACTCCAATTTGCAACTCTTGCAGCTTGTCCTTAATCTTGGGTCGCAGGGTAGGCGGTATGATGCATCGAAGACCCTTGAATATGATGCCATCATGTACTGAGAGCTCGTCCCTGATATTAAAGGATGGATGGCTGTTGGAAGTTCATCCTTTGTATCTGGGAAGCCATTCAGGATTTCTTTCTTCAGAGCTTGAATGGTTGACTCACAGGCGGTTTCTCTCTGGAGCTCCTTGAGTTGGCGATCTGGGATTGGAAGGAAGTGTGTGGCATGAATACACTCCACCTCTACTTCTGTAGCTGAACGCTCACAATCTTCAATGTAAGCTCTTGACAGAGGATCAGCTAGTGGCATCTCCTTGCCTGGTTTGTAGGGAATCTCGTAGTCATACTGCTGAAGTCGCAATAGCAGACGCTGTAGCCTCTTGGGTGCAGACGCCAGGAGCTTCTGAGACATAGAGACCAACGGCTTGTGATCAGTCCACAAGATGACTTTCCGACCATACACATACTGATGGTTATGCTCCATTCCAAAAACTTGAGCCAGCAATTCTTTCTCAATTTGGGAATACTTGCGCTCCGCCGGTGTGAGGGCTCTGCTTGCAAATGTCACAGGCTGGCCATGTTGCATCAATACAAATCCAAGCCCATTCTGCGATGCATCTCCCTGGCCTTCTGTTGGGTCACTTTCACTGAAGTACTTGAGTACGGTGCCTTGACAACTGCTTCTTTCACTTTCTCACAGGCATCTTCTTGCTCGCTCGTCCAGATCCACTCGGCATTCTTGTGCGTCAGACGGCGTAACGGCTCACACATTTCTGACAAGTCTTCCAGGAACTTAGACAGTTATTTCACAAGCCCAATGAACCTCTGGACTGCTGGGACATCCGCCGGTCGTTCCATCTTGACTATTGCTTCAACTTTTCTAAGGGTCGGGCTTCAAGCCATCCTTCGTCATTATATGACCGATGAGCGACACTTGACTGCATTTGAACTGAAACTTCTCCTCGTTTAGCCTGATGTTTTTCGCTCTGCAGCGGTTCAGAAGGCTCTTCAGGTTTTCATGGTGGTTACGATCGGCTTCTTCATCTGTGTCACCTTGGCCAGCGATAAGTAGGTCATCTGCAACCTTGTAGACACGAGTCAGTCCTTCGAGGCATGAAAGCTGCTGTTGAAAACACTCGGGTGCTGGACTGATTCCGTATGGCATGCGGAGCCATCTCTACCTGCCCCATGGGGTATGGAATGTCGTCAGCTTACTTGATTCTTCGTCAAGTTGAATCTTCAGGAATCCATCTTTTAAATCAGCTGTCGCGTACTTTTCCTTTGAGCAATTCTGGCAAGATATCTTCAGTTACAGGGAGAGGGTAGTGTCTCCTCTTGAGTGCTTGGCTGAGACGCTGAGGGTCAATGCAGACTCTTACTTTTCCGCTTGGCTTCTGAGTTGCAACCATACTGGCCACCCATTCTGTTGGCTCACCTTCCTGCTTGAGTACTTCCAGGCTCTCAAGGCGATCAAGTGCTTCTCTTAGCTAGCCCTTAACTGCTATTGGGACACGTCGGGGCGGCATTACCACTAGTGCCACTGCTAACTTCCAGGTTAACTTTGCCTTCTATCTTGCCTAGGCCTCTGAATAGATCGGTGTACTCTGATAAGACTTCCTCTTCTGTCAGGCTGTTGACACTGTTCAACCTTATTGACCCTTATACTTGAAAAAAATTAAGTTTACATGAAATAAAAATTTAAAACTTAAAGGGTGGTGGCTTCCTAAAATAACTAGAAAGTTAACAAGGCTAGGAAGCCAAATTACATAAAATAGATTGCAATATTTAGGGTCGGAATGGCATACAGACACAGACACAGAAAATTGAACTTTAAATAACCATAAATAAACGAAATTTACAAGTCATGGGGAAAAGACGAATATATTTGGAATGAAATCCTGAAAACGATAAATGAAGAATCTTCGGGAGCTGAGGGCTGTCTGAGGTCACGCTCCCAGGGTGTAGGATGTTCTGGTGCTGGACAACCACGAGGTTCATTTTCTGTGCTGCCTCGGCTCCAATTAGTGGTGTTAATCCATCTTAACTACGACAAACTCTACAGTATATATTCCATATTGTTCCTTGGGTTTTGCACAGACTCTGTTGCAGTACCCAGCACACTCAGTTTCGACTTGGAGTAAGTAACAAGTTCTCGCTTTGTTCTCCTGATCTCAGCGGTAGGTGGTAAGTAGCTGCAGGGTTAGACATTGCAAGATGCTCCAGTATCTACCTGTATCTCTAACGCTTTGTTTCCAGTTTCCATAGTTGCATAGATTCTGTTCTTGTTGGTACTAACAGCATTGACTTGCTCAGTGAATGACAAAGCCCAAAGTTCATCCTCAAATGGAGATTGCGAACCTTCATGCGGTTCATGCACCTTTACGTTACTTTTTTGTGTGTTACTGTGGAGTGTTGTCTTTCTCGGTGACAGTATTTTCTGCTGACAGACAGAACCGAAGTGATTTCGTTTGGAGCACTTCTCACAGATCTAGCCGTATGCCGGGCATTTCTCCATTTTCTGCTATGTGTTTTGCCACAATATCTGCAATTTTTTCAATCCTCTCGTACGCTTGTTATTCTGCTTTGGTGGGCGTGTGTGCCTCTCAGCTTATTCACTTGATGCACTGCCTCTGCGCCATGGCTGGATATCTCTTTCAGCTGACTATTCGCGACTCCAGCTGCTCTGCAATAATTCATGCATTTTTCCATTGTCAGATCTGCTTCTTGTAATAGTTTCTTGCGGATTCCATTATCCAGAATTCCACACACAAGCCTGTCTCGGATCATTTCCTCTTTTAGGATACCAAATGAACACAGTTCATTCAGCTTTCGGACCGCAGATGTAAAGGCTTCAATTGTCTCAATTGGTTCTTGAGCTCTGTTGTTAAACTTGTAGCGTTCGTAAATTGTGTTAGTCTTGCCAACGCAGTAGTTATTCAACAACTCAAGAACTTTATCGATCCTACCTTTCTCTTCCTCGGATGCGAAGGGTAAACCAGAGTGGATTTCGATAGCTTCTGGTCTGATGCATGCGATGAAAGTCGCCACTCGGTAATCATTCGGTTTCGAGGTCAAACCGGTGATCGTTTTGTACGCTTTCCACGTTTGAAGTCAATTTTTCCAATTCTTTGCAAGTTCCCTGCGAAGATCTAGCTTTGGAGGTATCGGGACATTGGAAGTGAAGATTTGCTGCGGTGCTTGAGCGCTTGGAGCTGTCGCTCTGCTGGCGTTCTCTGCTTGGAACGTCGTAGCGCTGCTTGTCTCGGACGTGTTTGTCGCTGTATATCCATGCAAATTCGACTCAACGTCGATGGAAGCTGCGTCCAAAATCTTCGAGATGCCTTGCTTCGAAGTTTAAACGTTTACTTCTGACACCATGTAACGTTAGGGCCTCAAGTAATGACGAGAGGTGTATTAAACAAGAGGCAAACAAGTTTTAATGGCCGCTTCCTCGCCAAAGCACATGGTTTTTCTGATGAAGTGACCTAGTGTCACAGGCATACCATTACACATAGTTAGTATAAGAACAATTATGGTATATCAAAAGAGGGTACCTATCTTTCGAGTTAGGAACCGAGTTGAGGAACCGAGTTAGGAACCGAGTTAGGAACCGAGTTAGGAACCGAGTTGGAAACCGAGTTAGGAACCGAGTTGGGAACCGAGTTAGGAACCGAGTTAGAAACGGAGTTAGGAACCGAGTTGGGAACCAATACATTGATTTTAGACATTGTCTTTGTATTAGCCTAGCATGCCGTCAGTTCCGATCAGCACTTTTGCTGAGCCGCGAGCAAATTCGTTGAGCAATAAATGTTAGTGATACGAGGAATGGGGAACGGGGAACCGCAACGGGAGTCTAGGAACCAGTGTACAGCGGCAATCCGCAAAAAATTAAAAATGGCGGACAAGAAAACTGAGAAAATATGGAGCTAACTTGCCGTTTGCAGTGTAATTAACGACTTGTATTCCTGGGTGAGAATTTGAAGTCAACGGTTCTGCAATGGTTGTCACCATTTGTTTTAGCGATTCGCTTTTTCCCTTCCTGAAATCGTCATTTTACGCCGGATCTCGTGCACGAAAGCTGACGAAAGTGTTCGTATAGCCCAACATCATCATCAGCAGAAAAGTAGCGAGGAGGTAACAGATCGAGATAACACAAGTAACGTACATTGTAGAAAACTTAATAAACGGTATATTCATTCAAATTACTGCCTGCAGAGATACATAAAATTACCACTGAACAACGAGTAAATAAATAAGCTTGTTTGTACAAATACAAATATATTAAATAAGCCAAAACATCAGGAAATCCTGGGTTCAAACCATTGATTTTACATCAGGAAATGCAAGTTACAATATAACCTTTTAAACAACAGCGAAAACCAAGCATTGACAGACCTTTAAAATAATATTATATTTTTAGCCGGTCAATTGTCTGGTTTGGAAGCCCCTCAAAAGAGCTTCAAAACATTTTAAAATAGGAAAGATATAAAGTTTTTAAACCAGGTTAAAAAAAATGTCTTTCAATGAAAATAGCATTTCTCTTCTTGGACAATATTTTCTATTTTAACAAATCATTCTTTAATGACACAACTTACTGTCATGAAAATCAACCACAGGGCACCCAGACAATCTGTTTATGTAACCCTTTGTTTTTCATAGTAAATGAATGGGATTTACCATATAGTTTTCATGCTCTAGCAATGAATTGCTATTAAATATATGTATTGACCAATGCTAAATAAAAGTTAAATTGCCTTACCTGTGGTGTACTGTCATCCTTTTGCCTCAGAAGTGATAATTTTAAGCGATTTTAATGGGTCTTGATGGGCCTAACGTGTGGTTAGAGAGTTAACCCTTTAAGAGCGCTAAAAGCATCCTCTTACTCACCTTATTTCATTGCAATGGCTTATCTCTTTGTGCAATCTGCAACTGTTCTACCCTTCGCGTACAAAGCAAGTTGTTTGGTTTGTATGTTTTTGTTTTGTTTTTCTTGCTTAGCGTTATGATTTTGTGAACTCTCTACCGGGTCTTATCACTGTGCCCCTGACGAGAATGGCAGACCTTATGAGCCGACAATTTGTTTTACTTTAAACTATCAGTCTATGCCTTTCGAACACTTTCTTTAGTGAGCTCACGTAAATTATAATCTATAGGAATATACCAGATACAAATTCAAAACGAAAACTGTTTAATAATAGTAACTCCGAGCGTTAAATCAGACTCGCTTAGTCAGGTTTATCCTTGTGCAGTATTTATAAACATTCAAATTCTTTCGGAGTATTCACCCGTTTGCTCTTTTCTAACATTTCTCAAAAACTGTTTTTGACAAATTAAGTTTAAAGAAAAAACAATCAACCATGAATCAATCATAAATCCCTTCCTTGTTGCCATGATCGTCTGTTCGGCTGGACGGTCGTTTCTTGTTCGGACGGTTGTTTGGCTGTCGGTTCATTGCGCCTTTCGGTCACTTCATCTGCTCGGTCATTCATTTTTTCGGTCGTTCATTGTTTTGGTCGTCCGGTTCTCTGGCCGTTTGGTCGTTTAGTCGTTTCGGTCCTGATTTCGGCCGTATTCCGGTTCGTTTATTAGCTTTTATTCGAGTGGGTTTGGTTTGGGATTTTTCACTGTTTTTCAAATCCCCGTCTAAAGTGATAAACACATAATATAATATATTAAAACACATAAGGGAAACCCCCTTTTTTATCATTTAAAACCTGGAACGGTTTACTTCCCTTGTGTTTTAATCTCAAGATGGCACTTCCACACAGTAGGACTTAATCCTACTATATTCTAACGATGTACTTTGTACACGGTAAAAAACGATTATATTGTGTTTTGAAAGGTGACGATACCTTCGTAATTTCTTCCTGCGTTAAAAAAAGAGAGCGGGCAAACATCGTCAGGTAAGATTTACGTCATAATCTCTATAGTAACTTGATTAGGATCTAACGCATGCTCAACGGGAAATGTAAGTGGCTCGTGGCAGAGATTTCTCTCCGTGAAGTAAACAAGCCAACTACGCGAAATGCAAGAGACGCGCACGACTTCGTACGTGCTAAAAGAAAAAGTGATGATCCGGGAACTGACGCTAGGCTAATACAAAGACGATGTATAAAATCAATGTATCGGTTTCCAACTCGGTTCCTAACTCGGTTGCCAACTCGGTTCCCAACTCGTTTCCTAACTCGGTTCCTAACTCGGTTCCTAACTCGGTTCCTAACTCCGTTGTTAGTTTTTCGCATATCAAAAGTGATACGACCTATTGATATTTTGATATTCTGCATTACCGCACCTTTCTCCGTAAAGAGCAGCATACGCTTCTTCAATTGCATCTCATTAGCGGGACTATTTTCATGGATACTGTTGGAGTCATAACGAGCGAATGAAACAGCTAGGCATCCAGCTGTGATTGGAGACTTTTAGTCCTCTATCTCAGCTGGATACCCAGTAGCTCGCAACAGTCCTATTCCATTAGTCAATGATCGTATTTCTTGTCTTGTGTGTTAAAGGCGTCATCTTTCGAGCAATCCTGCCATCATCTAAAGACCTGAAAGTTCATTAAATGTGCATAATTCAAAATAACTGCACAAAGTGAGCGGGTAATAGATTAAGTACGTAAAATAAACATTTCAGTGCTTGTTGTGAAAACGGTTTAACCGAATATCCTCGCGCCCGCTCCCAGTATAGTAATGTACAGACCGTAGCGCTCGTGAGATTTAGCGGAGTATTTTGTAATAGGGCTTTCCTCTCGGATCGGAGAGTGTTACCAAAACGAGTACTGTTTTTAAATGAGTAAACAGAAAGAAAATTCACAGGACGAAAAAAAAAAATCGGAAAACGAGTAACGGGTCAAAAGGGATATAATGACAAAACGTTAATGTGTAAAAATATGAAGAAGTAAAAGGAAAAGGTTTAAGGGATAAAAAATTAGATAAAAAGAGACGGGAACATTTGCACTTTACGTGAAAAGAGAAAAAGGAGGCAGAAGGCCAGTGCTGAGATTTACTCTAATAATTCAGATTTTCCCTGATAATGTCGTATGGTTCATTCAATAATGTTGCCATTGGTTTGTTAGAAACAGAGAACTGGGATGTTGAAAGCGTCATAAACTTGAATAGTTCTTTCACGATAAGCAAACGTTGACGTTGATCTATTTTCCGAATAACGATGATAAATGTTATCTGTTAATGTGCAAGCCATAAAGAAAAGCTTCACTAAAGAGTGTGGGAGAACGACTATCGCCGCTAGAATGCCTTCACTCACGCGCTCGCTCGATTTCCGTTTGTAACAATGTCCCGACTACTCGAAACTCAAAAATAAACCCAGCGAAGGCCTTTTATAGAAAGACTTTAACAACGATCTATGAACCTAAATTGTTCTTTCTTAGTTAGCCAAAACTATACCGTAAATGGTAGACCTTCTCAAACCTGCGTGAACCAGAAGGGATATACAACATTTTCCTAGACTTTTATCTGCAGTGAAAAAAAAAAAACTATCCATGTTACATATCTCAGAAGCGCGCTCAGGCATACAGTGATGCAAGGACTTCAACCTGGATGAGCCAGAAAGTATATACAACACTTACCTAGACTTTTACCTACGTTTTCAAAAAAACTATTCGTTATATATCCCAGAAGCACTCAGGCATACACAGTGATGCAAGGAATTCAAGATGGATGAACCAGAAAAGATATACAGCATTTGCCTAGACTTTTTCTGCGTTTATGCCTAGATTTTCATGAGGACGGTACATATGCCACTTTTGCTTAATCCTCACACAACACAGAAGCTTTCAAATATTTTTAGGAGTACAATAAATAATGAATTGTACCTTTCAGAAGCTGTTTTTGAATGATAATTTTCTGAAAAAAAACTTTTCAATTTTAAAGCTGCCGCTATTTTAATCACCATTACAAGTGGAAGAAATAGTCTCTGATGTAGTATTTCGTGCTTGGACAGATAACATGTAACAAATATCCATATCCAGATAACTAGCCGCCCACTCCCGCGCTCCCTCGCCAGCCCCATTTTTCATTATCGTGGATCAATAACGAGGGCGCGCGTATTTCGCGGCTTCATATTTCCTGCCAGAATATACATTAACTTTGCTACATATACATAACTATGCTTCAAGAGAAGGATTACCGCTCACCAATTTCCCAAACCCGAAGGAAATTCCAACTAATTCGAATCTTGTGGTGGGGGAGGAGACGCCCAAGAAAAATTGGGCGGGGGTGTGCGGCCCCCTTGCTGAAACTTTTACCCTTTGTTAGAACAAAATATGCAATTTTCCCTACCCTACTTCAGACCTGACCAAAACCTCGATGCTCTATTTCAGACCTACTTCACGTAAACGGTTGGTGCAAACATCAGTTCAGAAGGGCTTTTGTTGATGGTATTATCGCCTAATGATGAAGAAGTAGCTTCTTTCTAAAAAAAAAAATAATAATTAAAGACTAGAGTGTACAAACCATACCCTATTTTAGACCAAAATGGCCAAAATTAACTACCTATTTCATACCCAAACGACTAAGAAACCATACCCTTTGGGGCTGCACATAGCTATGTAGCCCATATAAGGGACTACCCCCCCCCCTTCCCGAGGGATCCCTCTCAGACCTACCTCTGCAACAAAATGGAAAGTCGCGTCAATCATACCTCTTCTGTTCGTATTTCCGCTGTTAGAAAATGTCCGAAGGCGATTCACTTCGGTTCAGAATGTAGCAACAACTTACCAAAGTCGGTTGCGCGTCTATGAAAGGCAGGGTAAAACAGAATTTCAGGCTGAGAAGGTGTCAATCGCTGTAATTGCTGGCCATCACATGTCGAGATATGCCATTATCTCCTCAAAAATCTCAACCAATCGCAGCGATCGCTAAAACATAACATTTGACGAAACTAGCGTTTTACCATTCAAGTAAAACGACAAAACGCCATGAGTACACCGCTATAGCGTGCCGCATGGCGATAAATTAAATCCTACCGCTGAAGCGTGTACAATACTAATTTCGAAGATTCATGTTACATGACATTATATTGTATAAGGTGCGCTTAGACGCCTTCTGCAGTGAAAAGGCAAATCGAGTACGTTGATGGCACTAATGCAGACTTATAACGTCACTCCTTAGCAACCAAACATGGGAGATTTTCTAAATTCCGGTTATCTCTGACTCGTGATGGGTGGCCATACGGTTTCCGATCCGAACGGAGCGTAAGACAAAACGCACCGCATTTATAACTTGAATGTCAGACAAATTTACCCCTTTTATTACTTGCCCCTACAATATTAGTCCCATGAAGTGAACTACGTGTGAAAATTGCTATAACAATAGAAATTAATATCCATCCCGTACACAAGGTCAAATTGTTATCATCGGCCGGTTGGTACTGCGTAACTAGACCGGCTTTTGTAGCATACGCCGAAACAAAAAACCATAATGGCGGTCGGGGCACGCACGGGATAGCCCGTTGGTTGCTAAATTCTAACGGGGTTCCAGTGTAATACAAAAACTCGCACTAAAGAAAAACAAATTGTCAAAGATTACTGCTTTCATAACCTGAATATTTGCACCTATGTAATATCGCTGTGCCATGAAATGGACGTAAGTGGGACATTTTCTTTATAACAATGGAAATTAATCGGCAATAAAGCGAAGAACATATCGCAAAAGAAGCGAAACGTGATAAAACTTACAACGTAACTGAATAATTATATAGGATGCGCGGCATTTGATTGGTAACTGCTGTTATGACCAAAATTCGGTAATGTTTGCTCTCAAGAGATCATTCCATCCACAACGAGGAGTACACTGCGAGAATACCGTGACACGGTCCTTTACCCGACAAAGCGTGAAATCTCTGAAGAAAGAGGGGAACTTTTTAAAATTATCAACGGAGACGATTTCTACACGCTGAAATGTTGGCTGGAGGAGATGAGGATGACTTTCTGGGCAACCCTAGTTGGCCATAGGGATAACCAGCATTTAAGCTTATGCTGTTTTGCTTCGGCTGTTCCCCAAACTTAATCTCGAGGTGGATCCTGTTGTCACAAACATGGGCGCCAGACAAAGCTGAAAAGAGGGCGAGACAGACAGACTTCATCCTGAACAATGCCGAGGCCAAAAGAAGTGCGTGGTTCTATTACGATATGAACTATAAAAAATTGCTGTTCCTGAAAGGCCTGCCGAAGTGAAACAACCCTGCACTGCAAGCGTACTGCATGCCGACCGGGCAACCCGCCTCGGTGAAGTACCCCACTTCACATGTGAACGTGATCGAGAAAGAGAGAATGTATGGAGAGATTGGTAACCCCACCGAGGCGGGGTACCTCACCTTCCTGGAGTCCCCCACCTCCATGTGAACAGGCCCTTAAGCCTTAAACAGTAGTTGCCGTGGATTATTTCTAGGAGCTCAGGGTAAAATCGGTGTTGAATTTGAACCAGGCTACAAACTTCGTTAAAGAACGGTATAACATTCCCTCGTTCAAAGCTGCGAATGGCGACAATTGGCCTTCAAAAGCCAGGCTTCGTGGGACATTTCACTACGAAAAGAGTAGTAATTTTTTGGATTTGTTTCTACCCTTTCGAATTTAGTGATCTCATGCTAGACATTTGATACTTTCAACGCGTCATAGTATAATTACGATTTTCGGTCGAAACTTGAGCGATAACATTAGGCAGCTCTTTACGTAGCTGTAATTTACCGTTCGTTCGCTGTGATTCTTGTTAGCCATCAATATTAGGTTTAAAACACTACTTTAAGTCGTTTAGTCGATGCCGCGTTCGATAATGGATAAACCTTCAAGTGGCTCACACCGGTTTCCAATTTTTCTTTTTATGGCTCATTACCACCAACCTTTGTCCGTTATTATCTTAATTGCGGTAATATATATATATTTAGCCAAGCCTAAAAGCGGAGCTCCAAAAGCGTTCTTTTTCTACTGGCATTTACATATAGTCTGCTTGTCATATCACCCATCTGACCTCACTCAAGCTACAGACCCAATGCTGTAGAAAATAGTATGGAAAGGTGATCTGAGCCAGTGGCACAGTGGATTTGGACCCCACGTGGATTTGCACCCTCCAGTCCAGATCTGCTTGTGGATCAGATTTGGACCCCCTAGTCCAGAACTGCTAGCAGATATGAATCTCCTTTTACGAATTTGGACCCCCACCCCTCCTAAAAACAAGCGTTCTATTGAGTAAGGTAATAAAAATTCCTTTCCAAACTGAGTTTGGAGATGTTAAAAAAGCAAAATAAAAATATTGAGGTAGGTTTTTTTTAAAATAATCTTTAATACCTTGTGTAAAAAAGAACCTGCAAAGCTAGTTTTCATCTATAAATTTTTAAAACAAAACATTTCTTAACATCTTAGAGCAATACCTAAGGACAGGTCTGTTTCCCCGTTCAACTGTAGGCAACTTAGTTACATACTTAGCTACTTAGGTATGGTTTAGAGCCACTAGAAATTGGTGGAGAAGCCTGGTGATTGCTCCTTGGAATCGGTATCACATCAGATATATAGTGATTCAGATCATCACTTCATAATGAATGCAATTTCAATTATCCACAGCCTCCCATGAGACAGTCAGAAATCGGAAATTGTGTATCCTCTGGATATATGTATGCCTCACAAAAATTATGAAAGAAAGATACATGGAAATCAATAAAAATATTTAGATGCCATGAATTAAGACCAAGATATTTATTTTGATCAATTACTTCTTGACCTTACTATCACAAAAAAAAAACTGCTTGCTAACATTAAGCTCATCACTCAATGCACCTACAGTGTTTTCAAAAAGAAATCCAGCTGCTCTTCTGGCCAGTTAAGTGCAAGACCAAACAACTTGATAATAATATATTGGGCATTTGGTTGATACCACTATCAAGGTGATTCATCAAAGCAAAAGTGCTGGAAATCCGTTAGCCATCTTAACTTGATCTTAACATACTTCATCAAACATCAGAGATTCCATTAAACATTAATGCCAAATGTCATCCAAACATCCCACAAGATTGGTGTGACCAGCTACTAATAAAATTAATTGAAAGACTGTATGCAGGAGAAGGAAGTCCAAAGGATGTGTACATTGATGAGAAAGAGCTTACTTTAAGTTTAATTTTAAGTTTTAAGTTTAATAATACTTTGTCATGTGAATACAACTAAGTTGATACAAAACAAAAAAGTGCATGACTGGAGAATAATTGGGAGAAACTAAATTCCCATACAAAGAATATTATCTAATATTACACATTCTAAAAACTAAGAGGTGAAATTTAAACGTGGCCCAAAGCTAGCCTAATCAAATTAAATCAAATACTTGTCTCTTACAAACCACCCCTGATTTGAGATTGAGACTAAAAATCATGAAGTAATCCAAAGCAAACCTAATTAAATTACGTACTTGTCACTCACAAGCTACATCTGATTTAAAATTGACACTAATAATGTAATAGATAGGACTTAAAACTGCTTAAAGAAGGTGCATGCATGATGTTCGATGGAACACCATTCCAGTGTGTTATGTAGCGATTAAAAAAAGAAAAGCTGAAGGCCATATATATATTTAGCCATGCCAAGCCTAGAATCGGAGCTGCACACTCTCACCGAGCAACTTCGCAAGAGTTTATTTGGGCCAGTTTAATTTGTATCCAAAACAATTGAGCAGCAGCAGGGAAAACGAAGAGTTTTCGATAGTAAACGTTTGCAAAAAAGAAAAAAAAAAAGACGGACATTCTTGAGTCTAACTACTTTGAGATGAAAGCGTAAAGGGATTTAAAGCGGATCAAAAAAAAACAAAACAAAACAAAACAAAAACACTGCAAGCGAACAAAGTACGATGCCGGCGAGTGTTTGCTCGAAGAAGGAGAAGGTGGAGAAATTAAACAAGACTAGCTAGTAATTAAAATAGCTTGTAATGATAAAGGTAGGAAAATCGGTATTTATTTTGACATAAATGCCCCTAGAAAAAAAAAATAAAGGGTACAAACTCTTCGTTTACAGCAGTCAACAGGAATTGACCGCGGTTCAGAAACAATATAACAACAAACATAAGACTTATTACAAGAAAACAAAGCACAATATGAATAATATTTCTTCGAAGATTCTTGGAGAAGGTGGAGAAATTGGACAGGTAACAAAACTATCTTGTATTAAGCTAGAAAATTTCCTTAGCAGATTTGACATAAATGTCCGTAGAAAAGACAAAAGAGAGGTCCGTACCTGATCGCTTAGAGCAGTCAACAGGAATCACTGAGACAGCAATCACTCGGAATGCGACAGAGCTGAACAATAGAGCCATTTCCCACAAAATCTTTCCTTGGCTTACACAAAACACTTAAGTGCTTTGATGGTTTTACTGTTACTTCCCATGTCTTCCGAAGAACCTTCTTCAATTAATGATTCTCAGTGGCAAAACATCATCCAGATAACGAAGAAAGCGCTTGCCAAACCAAACGAGCATTTCTCTCGCAGACCCGTCCACTTTAAAATTTATCAAAACCAGACAGCCAGTCAACCCATTTCGCTGTTTTTAACATCCAAACGCTGATTCTTACCGGTTCAAACAAACGACATGTTTAAAGACGGCGAAACTTAATTGTTGTTTACAGGCTGCTTTCGACGAAGATCTCTTAAAGACTTGACGAAGTGAAGCGCGCTGGGTTTTGACTGTTTTGGCAGCATTTTGACAACTTAATGTCAGATTTTGAGAAGTGCACATGCACATGCATTTGATCGGATTTTTTATTTTTACTCGAGCTCGAGTCTCCCCCTTTAATGCTTAATTTTACGAGGACTCATTGCGATTACGTGTTGATAAGATAAGGGCAAAAGTTTCTTAACGCTACTGTGAGGAACCAAGGTCGAAAAACAGTCAGCCAAGCCGAGTAAAAACACTCGTTCGCTTGCAAAGAAAACAACGTAACAAAACAAACAAACAATTCAACTACTTCTTTGCGTCCAAAACGAGTAGAGATAATTGTTATTTATATCCATTCGAGAGAAAAATACAAGTTTCATTCCTGAACAAAAGTAACAACGATTAAACCAAATGTTAAGCTTCTATTTATTTAATTTACCTCACTGTCCTGTGTTGTAGAGGTTTCTACCACTTGAAAATGCGTAAGCTTCAGTAAAGTAAAAACAAGCATCCGCAAAAATAGCAAACGGTTTGTCCAAAGAAAGAGCTTCTTCCACAGAGTTTGAGCTACTCATTCCTCCCATTAATACCGGTGAACTGTTAAGTGACTTTTCTTGGTGAGATGCAAGATGCCGCGGTGAAGTGAAAGCCCTTGAAGCGTTGAATTATACTGTTTTCAACCGCACAATCTTTGAAGCTTTTCCTGAGAAAAATCTTCCGTCCTTCCTTTCATCACTTGAAAATTCACCTTCCGGAGTATCTTTTGACAAGTTCTTGATCTTTATGCTTTTTACGCGAAAGACAAACTTCGATCGAAGAAGATGAAGTTGTTTTGCTCAAAATAAAGAAACCAACTGAATGTGAAATTACCAGCCGCAGAAAGCGCGCGAAAAATTTTAACGGCCTCGATTTGGTTTGGGTGTCCCACACTTGGCTTGAGCCTGCGATCCAATCGAAAGCAAGTACCTGGTCAGCGGTCAACTTCAAAAAAACAGCTGACCTCGATGAGGTCTTAACTTGAGCCCGCGATATGGTCACGTTACACTGGGCAGCGGATACCTTGTTTTGACAGGTGTCAATTGGCTATAAGATGGATGTCCAGTATCAAAGATGTACGCTGTAAAGTAGCTGGTCAGCTGGGCCAGGTGGAGTATGGCCGCCATGTTGGATTATTATGATTATTATTAGGATATTATTAATTATTGGGCGACTCCGTCGTCGTCGTCGTCGTCGTCGTTGTCGTCGTCGTCGTGCGTACGCGCCCACGAGCAATACCGCTAGCCATTTTTACCATGAGAAAAGCAGTTGACGGGTTTCTATAGGTATGGTGCTCCGCTTGACGGCCCTTCGGGCCGTCGGAGCTCCGCTATCAAAAAGTGTCAAATAATTGGTGACAAGGTTTTAAACTCTTTTCGAAGTAATAGGTTACCAAAGCAACACCTTAACTGCTAAAAACATCCCTAATGTCAGCTTTGAGAGACAATAACTAAAAAAACAAGCTCGGTGACCCCCATTATTTATTGTCAGCAAATAGTTACCATAATAAAATGCAGCTTTTTTACAAAGTTAATAAAATTTGTAGGAGCGGATCGGAAGCAACCTTAAATTTTTAATCCGTTTCTACATTTTTTGACTTTGAAAATTGTTGCATCTTGACACACCTATTGCCTTTTAATAATGGAAAATGGGTTTCACCGAGTTCGTTTTCGAGTTAAAATTAGTTAAATCCGTTAATTCTTGGTAGGTACTTGAATAAGAACCAGTTAAAGGAGCTTCCCACAGGAGTTTTTGATTACGATACCCAGCTTCAGAAGTTGAAAGTACACTGGTGTTTAGCGGTGAAATGGAAGTTTTGAAAATAAAAAGTACCCTCGGTTAAATCCAACGATTTAACTCGGGCGTTGTTTTAAATTCCTAAGAGGCATTTTCCCAAACATAACATTTTTCTTCTCTTTTCTTTACGTTACGAGTAGAGCGTAGGATACGAAAAGTCGAGGGGCTGTGAGACATTTGATTTCCAGGAAGTAAACCCGACGCAAGTGGAAAGCGTGCTGGAGTCTCTTGATGTAAATAAAGCTACCGTCCACAACGGTATTTCTATCAAAATCCTGAAGGCCGAGGAAATGTCTTTACCAATCTCTACTCTTTACAACTCGTGCATCAAAAAGGCTAGTGGCCATGTGACTGGAAAAAAGGGGGACTGGACACCAGTCTATAAAAAAGATGAGTAGCACGCTAAGAAGAATTATAGACCAGTAATTGTGCTGTCATGTGTAAACTAAATGTTCGAGCTTTATTGGGTAACCAAATAACAACAAAGCATGATGATGATCGTCTCGGTGATGGCCTCACGGCTTATCGAAAGCACGATACTGAGTTGTGAAACATCATTGATAGGCCTAGTGGAAGATTGGAAATTGACTAGGGATAATCGTATGTTAGTGGGAATGTTATCAACAGCTATGTCCAAAGCGTTTGATAGCTTACATCCACCTGTTATGCTACGTAACATTAAAAGCCTACGGTTTTCAGCCTAGAGCACTGGATTTGTTGTGCAGCTATTTGTGCAGTCGCTTAGGAAGAGTGCACATTGGATTGGTAACTAGCTCATTAAGAAATGTGGAACGAGGCTGCCCTCGGGGATCAGTGCCAGGGCCGCTAATGTGGAACAGACCTCAAAACGATCTTTCATATAACGTAGTTTCTGGGCTATCAATGTATGCGGACGATCACCAAATCTACGTGAAAGGAAAGGACATGTGTATTGTAGTCGCGAATCTTCAAGAGAGTGCCACTCTAGCAACTAACTGGTACGACTCGAATCTTCTTCAGTAAAACAAGAAAAAATACCAAACGATAAACATTCGGAATGAAAATGTGAACTATGGTGATAAAACATGTTTAACTGTTAATGGCAAGGATATAATGAAGTCAGATAATTTAAAGCTCCTAGGCGTAACTATTGATTGTGGTCCTAATTTTGATTTACGCATTAGTAATGTTTGTAAGAAAGCTAGTCAGAGAATAGGTGTGATCATGAGGCTGAGGAATCTCATACCAACTGAGGCGAAATTACATCTCTACAAGGCAGCTATTCTCCCTCATTTAACATATTGCCACTTACTGTGGCATTTCTGTAGAGCCTTGGATACCTGTAGACTAGAGAGAGTACAGGAGCGTATATTGCGCGCTGTATTTAAAGACAAGCAATCTAGTAACCTACAGCTGTTAGAGAAAGCAAAGCTACCATCGTTGTATAATAGGAGACTACAAGACATATGTATCCTAATGTATAAGGTTAAACACATTTTTTGTCACGGACTATGTACAATACAATACTTTATTTATACACGTAACAACAAGGAGCTCCTAAGTGCTCGTTAAAACGTGTACGTGTGTATTAATGTAAGAGAACAAAATTGTACAAAATTTGAAAGGATAAAATTTATCAATTAATTAATAAACATTACCTTAATACTAACTAGTAATTAATCTATGTACAATTACTATTTATTAAGAAGTATCTTAAGCTTTCCGAAGTCTCTTTCACTCGACTACATCCTAAAAATAGTTAATATCAAGTCTTTGGAACAACGCAGGTAATTCCAGTGGCTAGTTATGATATAAAAGTGCTTGTATAGCCACGGAGCACCCTATATTGGTAAGTTTTTCAATCTTAAGAATGTTAAATATAATTTACGCGGGTTGAGCACCAGGTTGGAACTTCCCCTATTCAACTCGGAGTAAATGCATCGATCTTTTACCTTTTTAGTCAGTAAACTATGGAATGCGTTGCCTCCAATGGTTAGAGAGTCCAAAGACACGGTACCTTTTAAGCGGGCTCTTCATGTT
Source organism: Pachyseris speciosa (assembly GCA_016490735.1). Lineage (NCBI taxonomy): Eukaryota > Metazoa > Cnidaria > Anthozoa > Scleractinia > Pachyseridae > Pachyseris > Pachyseris speciosa. The sequence goes on along the minus strand of JAEMWC010000626.1, from coordinate 455,980 downwards.
CATATGAATTAAAGAGCTCTTTAAATTTTGAAGTTTTTAAATTTTTGGTAGTCTCAGCGTTACCTATACCCAGCAAAAGAGGGCTGCAATACTCAAGTTGTGGGAGAACATATGCCTTGTAGAGACGTACCATTACATACTTCGGAATGAACCTGCGTAGTCTCCGCAAGGCCGAAGCTGACTAACAGCAACATTTACGGCAGAAAGATTTCTATCAACCTAGTTTTAGCACAGTTACGCACGGAAAACACTCAATCCGATATCTAGGTCCAAGACTCTGGAGCAAGATACCAAGCAAAGACAGATCGGCCACCAGTCTTTAAGATGGATGTGGTTGTTGCTGCCTTTGCAATTCGTGATTTTTGAATTTTCTCATTGATGACTTTGGAAATTTGATGACTATGATTAGAGTTGTAGTTATATGTATGTTAGTAGCTATTATCAGTTGTTTTTTTTTCTTATTTTTATTCTTAGTAGATTTCTAGTTCGATTCTATGTTAATTCGATTTACATTTTTAGATTGTATTCTAGAATAGTTAGGCGTCCCCTATTACTGCGCAGTGGGGAATCCCTTCTGCTAGATTTTGCCGACACGTTAATAAAGTCATCAATCAATCAGCAGTTAACAAAAGCGCAAATTAAGTTCAAGAGGAGTGTTGTTATGACAAAAAACACACAAAGAAAAAAAAATATATCTTAGAACTTTTCTTCTAAACCAAAGCTGCATCCAGATAGGAGAGGGTAGGAGACACAGTTTCTTTCTGTAACATTAAGGAAAATCCCAGAAAAAAAAAGTTTTAGTGTAAGCAAGCAAACTATAATGATTAACAATCGTTTTATTTTTTCTTTAAGTCAGTGCATGCGAACAGTTGAATTTAAGAATAAAGACGATTATAAAGAAAATAAGAAGACATTCAGTACTTTATTATAGATTTGATTTTGTCTTTATTACTTTCGTGTGGGTATTTTGCTACAGACCTACGAGACCCTTCAACCGTTTTTGTCCCTGGAGGGAAAGAAACACAGTATTAATAATACGAGTGTTCAATCAGTGATAACGACATAAGTAAACTAAATTTCAAATGATAGTCATCATCAGGCTTATTTTTATCTTTGGTAGATCCCTGCATACCAACCAGCTGATGGAACTGCCCACTGGCGTTTTTGATAACAATACTCAGCTGCAGGAACTGTAAGTGGTATTCTTCCTTCTTTACCCGCACTCCCTCTATCGATATCTGTTCATTTCGTCCGTTTGTCTCTCAAATTAATTAACGATTAACTTCACTACATCACAATTTTCAGCTAAAGGAGTGATTTGATCAGGCGGGCTTACTTAGCTGCGTAAGAATACTGGCCAAAGGTAATTGCTATTGCTGCTAACAAGTCTTAAGCCTTAAACAGTAGGTGTCGCGGATCATTTAGAGGCACTCAGAGTGAAATCGGTCTTGAATTTGAACCAGGCTTCAACCAAAAACTTTAATTAAAAGAAGAATGATCTTAGGAGTTGTAAGCGCAATTTATTCAATTGCGAAAAGAAGCCTAACAAAAGTCAGGACTTCAACGGGGTTTGAACCGGTGACCTCGCGATTGCCGGTGCGATGCTCTAACAACTGAGCTATGAAGCCACTGAGGTTGGGAGCAGGTCAATTGTGGCTTCGTATGTTCCCGTGAAAGAAATGAGTGTGGATGATAAATGAAATGAATCATATATGAACTGCGGAAATGAAATCAAATGAAGAATGGTCCTCGCAGTTGTGCGCGCAACAACTGCGAGGACCATTCTTCATTTGATTTCATTTCCGCAGTTCATATATGATTCTTTTCATATATCATTCACAGAAAATGATAGTCCCCGTAGATAGTCCCCGTTGTGTATTGTTGGGTCTAAGGGCGGAAAGGGAGCACCCATAAGAATAATGATCCCCAGTTCCGCAAAAGGAGCAGCAAGATTTGGCTTGCCCAGTAAACTTCAAGAGGTATAGTTGGGTATCACGTTCTCCCCAATTGAGAGAAAGATTGCCGGCCGCTTTCCGACGGAAATCGATGTCATAACAAGTAAGCACTTAGTCCAAGCGAGAACTTATCTGATAAAATCAACTGTTTCATTAACTCTAAGTGTCTAATGTCTTCAACAAAAGATCGGACCAGTTCCAAAAATCAACAAACGAGGATAACTTAACATAGTCCTTCAAATATCCGGGAGGCTTGGACAAACGTCCAGCTCTTGTAATCCTTCTATTGACTGGTTGGGGTCCATCATAGGCTGCACACAAGGGCTGGTCTTTGCTTGGCGTTGCCAAAAGTGGTTTGGCTGGCTCATTAGGCTGGTCCTCTTGACCTGGTGTTGTTGGCATTGACTGTGGCCTATGAGGCTTCTCTGGAGTAGCTGATTGACACAGAGATGGGAGCATTACTGCGAGCTCACTTGGTTGAGAAGGGTAGAACGGTTCTCTGCTCCTGTGGAGGTGTCTGTGGTTTCTGCGCAAGATTCTTCTTTCTTCTGTTCTCACATTGTAAGACCTTACATCAGCCTGCTCCTCTACTTCTCCCTTAAACCATCTCTGACTGCTGTCACCAGGCCGTGGCACAACTCTGACTTTCTCGCCTTTTACTAAGGTTGGAAGTTCCTTAGAGAAGGTTTGCTTTTCCTTCCTTCTGAGTATTTGATCTCTTGTTGAGGTTACTTCTAGTGACTGTGGTTTCAGTAGCATCTCAGTTGTTGGTAATTTAGTTCGGGTGCGTGGCCCAAACATTCGCTATGCCGGCGAGGGATTCATCCCTTCAGTTGGGGTGTTTCTCCAACTCAGTAAGGAGAGATAGTACTCTGCTCCTGACGCCTTGGCTTTCTTGATCAAATTCGTCGTTGTTTTAACTGCATTCTCTACTCACCCGTTACTTTGTGATAGCCTGGGGAGCTGGTTAAATGTTCAGTTCCAGATGATCTTAGGAAGTTCTCAAACTCAGCGGAGTTAAAGGGTGGCCCATTGTCGCTTAGAGCTCATTAGGTATTCCGTGGGTGGCAAAATGCTTTTCCAGTTTCTTTATAATGACAGTTCCAGTTTTACTGTGTAGCTCATCCACTTCAAAGTATCCGGAATAATATTCTACAGTGCACAGGAAGCTCTTATCATCAAAAGTGAAGATGTCGGTTGCTACTTTCTTCCAAGGCCTTGTTGGAATCTCATGGCATATTAGTGGCTCTTTCCTCTGGTTGCTCTGGAATGACATGCAGGTGCCACATTTCTGGATGTAATCAGTGATTTCTCCATTCATACCTGGCCAATAAACTGTCTCTCGTGTTCTGCGCAGACATCCTTGTACTCCAATTTGCGACTCGTGCAGCTTGTCCTTAATCTTGGATCGCAGGGTAGGCGGTATGATGCATCGAAGACCCTTGAATATGATGCCATCATGTACTGAGAGCTCGTCCCTGATATTAAAGGATGGATGGCTGTTGGAAGTTCATCCTTTGTATCTGGGAAGCCATTCAGGATTTCTTTCTTCAGAGCTTGAATGGTTGACTCACAGGCGGTTTCTCTATGGAGCTCCTTGAGTTGACGATCTGGGATTAGAAGGAAGTGTGTGGCATGAATACACTCCACCTCTACTTCTGTAGCTGAACGCTCACAATCTTAAATGTAAGCTATTGACAGAGGATCAGCTAGTGGCATCTTCTTGCCTGGTTTGTAGCGAATCTCGTAGTCATACTGCTGAAGTCGCAATAGCAGACGCTGTAGCCTCTTGCGTGCAGACGCCAGGAGCTTCTGAGACATAGAGACTAACGGCTTGTGATCGGTCCACAAGATGACTTTCCGACCATACACATACTGATGGTTATGCTCCATTCCAAAAACTTGAGCCAGCAATTCTTTCTCAATTTGAGAATACTTGCGCTCCGCCAGTGTGAGGGCTCTGCTTGCAAATGTCACAGGCTGGCCATGTTGCATCAATACAAATCCAAGCCCATTCTGCGATTCATCTCCCTGGCCTTCTGTTGGGTCACTTTCACTGAAGTACTTGGGTACTGGTGCCTTGACAACTGCTTCTTTCACTTTCTCAAAGGCATCTTCTTGCTCGCTCGTCCAAATCTACTCGGCATTCTTGTGCGTCAGACGGCGTAACGGCTCACACATTTCTAACAAGTCTTCCAGGAACTTAGACAGTTATTTCACAAGCCCAATGAACCTCTGGACTGCTGGGACATCCGCCGGTCGTTCCATCTTGACTATTGCTTCAACTTTTCTAAGGGTCGGGCTTCAAGCCATCCTTCGTCATTATATGACCGATGAGCGACACTTGACTGCATTTGAACTGAAACTTCTCCTCGTTTAGCCTGATGTTTTTCGCTCTGCAGCGGTTCAGAGGGCTCTTCAGGTTTTCATGCTGGTTACGATTGGCTTCTTCATCTGTGTCACCTTGGCCAGCGATAAGTAGGTCATCTGCAATCTTGTAGACACGAGTCAGTCCTTCGAGGCATGAAAGCTGCTGTTGAAAACACTCGGGTGCTGGACTGATTCCGTATGGTATGCGGAGCCATCTGTACCTGCCCCATGGGGCTTACTTGATTCTTCGTCAAGTTGAATCTGCAGGAATCCATCCTTTAAATCAGCTGTCGTGTATTTTTCCTTTGAGCAATTCTGGCAAGATATCTTCAGTTACAGGGAGAGGGTAGTGTCTCCTTTTGAGTGCTTGGCTGAGACGCTGAGGGTCAATGCAGACTCTTACTTTTCCGCTTGGCTTCTGAGTTGCAACCATACTGGCCACCCATTCTGTTGGCTCACCTTCCTGCTTGAGTACTTCCAGGCTCTCAAGGCGATCAAGTGCTTCTCTTAGTTAGCCCTTAACTGCTGTTGGGACACGTCGGGGCGGCATTACCACTAGTGCCACTGCTAACTTCCAGGTTAAGTTTGCCTTCTATCTTGTCTAGGCCTCTGAATAGATCGGTGTACTCTGATAAGACTTCCTCTTCTGTCAGGCTGTTGACACTTCAACTTTATTGACCCTTATACTTGAAAAATATTAAGTTAACATGAAATAAAAATTTAAAACTAAAAGGGTGGTGGCTTCCTAAAATAACTAGAAAGTTTACAAGGCTGGGAAGCCAAATTACATAAAATAGATTGCAATATTTAGGGTCGGAATGGCATACAGACACAGACACAGAAAATTGAACTTTAAATAACCATAAATAAACGAAATTTACAAGTCATGGGGAAAAGACGAATATATTTGGAATAAAATCCTGAAAACGAAAAATGAAGAATCTTCGGTGAGCTGAGGGCTGTCTGAGGTCACGCTCCCAGGGTGTAGGATGTTCTGGTGCTGGACAACCACGAGGTTCATTTTCTGTGCTGCCTCGGCTCCAATTAGTGGTGTGAATCCATCTTAACTACGACAAACTCTACAGTATATTCCATATTGTTCCTTAGGTTTCGCACAGACTCTGTTGCAGTACCCAGCACACTCAGTTTCGACTTGGAGTAAGTAATAAGTTCTCGCTTTGTTCTCCTGATCTCAGCGGAAGGTGGTAAGTAGCTGCAGGGTAAGACATTGCAAGATGCTCCAGTATCTGCCTGTATCTCTAACGCTTTGTTTCCAGTTTCCATAGTTGCATAGATTCTGTTCTTGTTGGTACTAACAGCATTGACTTGCTCAGTGAATGACAAAGCCCAAAGTTCATCCTCAAATGGAGTTTGCGAACCTTCATGCGGTTCATGCACCTTTACGTTACTTTTTTGTGTGTTACTGTGGAGTGTTGTCTTTCTCGGTGACAGTATTTTCTGCTGACAGACAGAACCGAAGTGATTTCGTTTGGAGCACTTCTCACAGATCTAGCCGTATGCCGGGCATTTCTCCATTTTCTGCTCATGTGTTTTGCCACAATATCTGCAATTTTTCAATCCTCTCGTACGCTTGTTATTCTGCTTTGGTGGGCGTGTGTGCCTCTCACCTTATTCACTTGATGCACTGCCTCTGCGCCATGGCTGGATATCTCTTTCAGCTGACTATTCGCGAATCCAGCTGCTCTGCAACAATTCATACATTTTTCCATTGTCAGATCTGCTTCTTGTAATAGTTTCTTGCGGAGTCCATTATCCAGAATTCCACACACAAGCCTGTCTCGGATCATTTCCTCTTTTAGGATACCAAACGAAAACAGTTCATCCAGCTTTCGGACCGCAGATGTAAAGGCTTCAATTGTCTCAATTGGTTCTTGAGCTCTGTTGTTGAACTTGTAGCGTTCGTAAATTGTGTTAGTCTTGCCAACGCAGTAGTTATTCAACAACTCCAGAACTTTATCGATCCTACCTTTCTCTTCCTCGGATGCGAAGGGTAAACCAGAGTGGATTTCGATAGCTTCTGGTCCGATGCATGCGATGAAAGTCGCCACATCGTTCGGTTTCGAGGTCAAACCGGTGATCGTTTTGTACGCTTTCCACGTTTGAACTCAAGTTTTCGAATTCTTTGCAAGTTCCCTGCGAAGATCTAGCTTTGGAGGTATCGGGACATTGGAAGTGAAGATTTGCTGCGGTGCTTGAGCGCTTGGAGCTGTCGCTCTGCTGGCGTTCTCTGCTTGGAACGTCGTAGCGCTGCTTGTCTTGGACGTGTTTGTCGCTGTATATCCATGCAAATTCGACTCAACGTCGATGGAAGCTGCGTCCAAAATCTGCGAGATGCCTTGCTGCGAAGTTGAAGCGTTTACTTCTGACACCATGTAACGTTAGGGCCTCAAAGAATGACGAGAGGAGTATTAAACGAGAGGCAAACAAGTTTTAATGGCCGCTCCCTCGCCAAAGCACATGGTTTTTCTGATGAAGTGACCTAGTGTCACAGGCATACCATTACACATAGTTAGTATAAGAACAATTATGGTATATCAAAAGAGGGTACCTATCTTTCGAGTAAGGAACCGAGTTGGGAACCGAGTTAGGAACCATTTAGGAACGGAGTTAGGAACCGAGTTGGGAACCAATACATTGATTTTAGACATTGTCTTTGTATGAGCCTAGCGTGCCTTCAGTTCCGATCAGCACTTTTGCTGAGCCGCGAGCAAGTTCGTTGAGCAATAAATGTTAGTGATACGAGGAACGGGGAACGGGGAACCGCAACGGGAGTCTAGGAAACAGTGTACAGCGGTAATCCGCAAAAAATTAAAAATGGCGGACAAGAAAACTGAGAAAATATGGAGCTAACTTGCCGTTTGCAGTGTAATTAAACGACTTGTACTCCTGGGTGAGAATTTGAAGTCAACGGTTCTGCAATGGTTGCCACCATTTGTTTTAGCGATTCGCTTTTTCCCTTCCTGAAATCGTCATTTTACGCCGGATTTCGTGCACGAAAGCTGACGAAAGTGTTCGTATAGCCCAACATCATCATCAGCAGAAAAGTAGCGAGGAGGTAACAGATCGAGATAACACAAGTAACGTACATTGTAGAAAACTTAATAAACGGTATATTTATTCAAATTACTGCATGCAGAGATACGTAAAATTACCACTGAACAACGAGTAAATAAATAAGCTTGTTTGTACAAATACAAATATATTAAATAAGCCAAAACATCAGGAAATCCTGGGTTCAAACCATTGATTTTACATCAGGAAATGCAAGTTACAATATTACCTTTTAAACAACAGCGAAAACCAAGCATTGACAGACCTTTAAAATAATATTATATTTTTAGCCGGTGAATTGTCTTGTTTGGAAGCCCCTCAAAAGAGCTTTAAAAACATTTTAAAATAGGAAAGATATTAAGTTTCTAAACCAGGTTAAAAAAAGATGTCTTTCAATGAAAATAGCATTTCTCTTCTTGGACAATATTTTCCATTTTTTTACAAATCATTCTTTAATGACACAACTTACTGTCATGAAAATCAACCACAGGGCACCCAGACAATCTGTTTATGTAACCCTTTGTTTTTCATAGTAAATGAATGGGATTTACCATATAGTTTTCATGCTCTAGCAATGAATTGCTATTAAATATATGTATTGACCAATGCTAAATAAAAGTTAAATTGCCTTACCTGTGGTGTACTGTCATCCTTTTGCCTCAGAAGTGATAATTTTAAGCGATTTTAATGGGTCTTGATGGGCCTAACGTGTGGTTAGAGAGTAAACCTTTAAGAGCGCTAAAAGCATCCTCTTACTCACCTTATTTCATTGCAATGGCTTATCTCTTTGTGCAGTCTGCAACTGTTCTTCCCTTCGCGTACAAAGCAAGTTGTTTGGTTTGTATGTTTTTGTTTTGTTTTTCTTGCTTAGCGTTATGATTTTGTGAACTCTCTACCGGGTCTTATCACTGTGCCCCTGACGAGAATGGCAGACCTTATGAGCAGACAATTTGTTTTACTTTAAACTATCAGTCTATGCCTTTCGAACACTTTCTTTAGTGAGCTCACGTAAAGTATAATCTATAGGAATATACCAGATACAAATTCAAAAAGAAAACATGTTTAATAATAGTAACTCCGAGGATTAAATCAGACTCGCTTAGTCAGGTTTATCCTTGTTCAGTATTTATAAAAATTCAAATTCTTTCGGAGTATTCACCCGTTTGCTCTTTTCTAACATTTCTCAAAAACTGTTTTTGACAAATTAAGTTTAAAGAAAAAACAATCAACCATGAATCAATCATAAATCCCTTCCTTGTTGCCATGATCGTCTGTTCGGCTGGACGGTCGTTTCTTGTTCGGACGGTTGTTTGGCTGTCGGTTCATTGCGCCTTTCGGTCACTTCATCTGTTCGGTCATTCATTTTTTCGGTCGTTCATTGTTTTGGTCGTCCGGTTCTCTGGCCGTCCGGTCGTTCAGTCGTTTCGGTCCTAATTTCGGCCGTATTCCGGTTCGTTTATTAGCTTTTATTCGAGTGGGTTTGGTTTGGGATTTTTCACTGTTTTTCAAATTCCCGTCTAAAGTGATAAACACATAATATAATATATTAAAACACATAAGGGAAACCCCTTTTTTATCATTTAAAACCTGGAACGGTTTACTTCCCTTGTGTTTTAATCTCAAGATGGCACTTCCACACAGTAGGACTTAATCCTACTATATTCTAACGATGTACTTTGTACACGGTAAAAAACGATTATATTGTGTTTTGAAAGGTGAAGATACCTTCGTAATTTCTTCCTGCGTTAAAAAAAGAGAGCGGGCAAACATCGTCAGGTAAGATTTACGTCATAATCTCTATAGTAACTTGATTAGGATCTAACGCATGCTCAACGGGAAATGTAAGTGGCTCGTGGCAGAGATTTCTCTCCGTGAAGTAAACAAGCCAACTACGCGAAATGCAAGAGACGCGCACGACTTCATACGTGCTAAAAGGAAAAGTGATGATCCGGGAACTGACGCTAGGCTAATACAAAGACGATGTATAAAATCAATGTATCGGTTCCCAACTCGGTTCCTAACTCGGTTCCCAACTCGGTTCCTAACTCGGTTCCTAACGCGGTTCCTAACTCGGTTCCTAACTCCGTTGTTAGTTTATCTCATATCAAAAGTGATACGACCTATTGATATTTTGATATTCTGCAATACCGCACCTTTCTCCGTAAAGAGCAGCATACGCTTCTTCAATTGCATCTCATTAGCGGGACTACTTTCATGGATACTGTTGGAGTCATAACGAACGAATAAAACAGCTAGGCATCCAGCTGTGATTGGAGACTTTTATTCCTCTATCTCAGCTGGATACCCAGTAGCTCGCAACAGTCCTATTCCATTAGTCAATGATCGTATTTCTTGTCTTGTGTGTTAAAGGCGTCATCTTTCGAGCAATCCTGCCATCATTCAAAGACCTGAAAGTTCATGAAATGTGCATAATTCAAAATAACTGCACAAAGTGAGCGGGTAATAGATTAAGTACGTAAAATAAACATTTCAGTGCTTGTTGTGAAAACGGTTTAACCAAATATCCTCGCGCCCGCTCCCAGTATAGTAATGTACAGACCGTAGCGCTCGTGAGATTTAGCGGAGTATTTTGTAATAGGGCTTTCCTCTCGGATCGGAGAGTGTTACCAAAACGAGTACTGTTTTTAAATAAGTAAACAGAAAGAAAATTCACAGGACGAAAAAAAAATCGGAAAACGAGTAACGGGTCAAAAGGGATGTAATGACAAAACGTTAATGTATAAAAATATGAAGAAGTAAAAGGAAAAGGTTCAAAGGATAAAAAATATAGATAAAAAGAGACGGGAACATTTGCACTTTACGTGAAAAGAGAAAAAGGAGGCAGAAGGCCAGTGCTGAGATTTACTCTAATAATTCAGATTTTCCCTGATAATGTCGTATGGTTCATTCAATAATGTTGCCATTGGTTTGTTAGAAACAGAGAACTGGGATGTTGAAAGCGTCATAAACTTGAATAGTTCTTTCACGATAAGCAAACGTTGACGTTGATCTATTTTCCGAATAACGATGGTAAATGTTATCTGTTAATGTGCAAGCCATAAAGAAAAGCTTCACTAAAGAGTGTGGGAGAACGACTATCGCCGCTAGAATGCCTTCACTCACGCGCTCGCGCGATTTCCGTTTGTAACAATGTCCCGACTACTCGAAGCTCAAAAATAAACCCAGCGAAGGCCTTTTATAGAAAGACTTAAACAACGATCTATGAACCTAAATTGTTCTTTCTTAGTTAGCCAAAACTATACCGTAAATGGTAGACCTTCTCATACCTGCGTGAACCAGAAGGGATATACAACATTTTCCTAGACTTTTATCTGCAGTGAAAAAAAAAAAAACTATCCATGTTACATATCTCAGAAGCGCGCTCAGGCATACAGTGATGCAAGGACTTCAACCTGGATGAGCCAGAAAGTTTATACAACACTTACCTAGACTTTTACCTACGTTTTCAAAAAAACTATTCGTTATATATCCCAGAAGCACTCAGGCACACACAGTGATGCAAGGAATTCAAGATGGATGAACCAGAAAAGATATACAGCATTTGCCTAGACTTTTTCTGCGTTTATGCCTAGATTTTCATGTGGACGGTATATATGCCACTTTTGCTTAATCCTCACACAACACAGAAGCTTTCAAATATTTTTAGGAGTACAATAAATAATGAATTGTACGTTTCAGAAGCTGTTTTTGAATGATAATTTTCTGAAACAAAACTTTTCAATTTTAAAGCTGCCGCTATTTTAATCACCATTACAAGTGGAAGAAATAGTCTCTGATGTAGTATTTCGTGCTTGGACAGATAACATGTAACAAATATCCATATCCAGATAACTAGCCGCCCACTCCCGCGCCCCCTCGCCAGCCCCTTTTTCATTATCGTGGATCGATAACGAGGGCGCGCGTATTTCGCGGCTTCATATTTCCTGCCAGAATATACATTAACTTTGCTACATATACATAACTATGCTTCAAGAGAAGGATTACCGCTCACCAATTTCCCAAACCCGAAGGAAATTCCAACTAATTCGAATCTTGTGGTGGGGGAGGAGACGCCCAAGTAAAATTGGGCGGGGGTGTGCGGCCCCTTTCCTGAAACCCTTACCCTTTGTTAGACCAAAATATGCGATTTTCCCTACCCTACTTCAGACCCGACCAAAACCTCGATGCTCTATTTCAGACCTACTTCACGTAAACGGTTGGTGCAAACATCAGTTCAGAAGGCCTTACCCTTTGTTAGACCAAAATATGCGATTTTCCCTACCCTACTTCAGACCCGACCAAAACCTCGATGCTCTATTTCAGACCTACTTCACGTAAACGGTTGGTGCAAACATCAGTTCAGAAGGGCTTTTGTTGATGGTCTTATCGCCTAATGATGAAGAAGTAGCTTCTTTCTAAAAAATAAAAAAATAATAATTAAAGACTAGAGTGTACAAACCATACCCTATTTTAGACCAAAATGGCCAAAATTAACTACCTATTTCATACCCAAACCGCTGAGAAACCATACCCTTTGGGGCTGCACATAGCTATGTAGCCCATATAAGGGACTACCCCCCCCCCCTTCCCGAGGGATCCCTCTCATACCTACCTCTGCAACAAAATGGAAAGTCGCATCAATCATACCTCTTCTGTTCGTATTTCCGCTGTTAGAAAATGTCCGAAGGCGATTCACTTCGGTTCAGAATGTAGCAACAACTTACCAAAGTCGGTTGCGCGTCTATGAAAGGCAGGGTAAAACAGAATTTCAGGCTGAGAAGGTGTCAATCGCTGTAATTGCTGGCCATCACATATCGAAATATGCCATCATCTCCTCAAAAATCTCAACCAATCGCAGCGATCGCTAAAACATAACATTTGACGAAACTAGCGTTTTACCATTCAAGTAAAACGACAAAACGCCATGAGTACACCGCTATAGCGTGCCGCATGGCGATAAATTAAATCCTACCGCTGAAGCGTGTACAATACTAATTTCGAAGATTCATGTTACATGACATTATATTGTATAAGGTGCGCTTAGACGCCTTCTGCAGTGAAAAGGCAAATCGAGTACGTTGATGGCACTAATGCAGACTTATAACGTCACTCCTTAGCAACCAAACATGGGAGATTTTCTAAATTCCGGTTATCTCTGACTCGTGATGGGTGGCCATACGGTTTCCGATCCGAACGGAACGTAAGACAAAACGCACCGCATTTATAACTTGAATGTCAGACAAATTTACCCCTTTTATTACTTGCCCCTACAATATTAGTCCCATGAAGTGAACTAAGTGTGAAAATTGCTATAACAATAGAAATTAATATCCATCCCGTACACAAGGTCAAATTGTTATCATAGGCCGGTTGGTACTGCGTAACTAGACCGGCTTTTGTAGCATACGCCGAAACAAAAAACCATAATGGCGGTCGGGGCACGCACGGGATAGCCCGTTGGTTGCTAAATTCTAACGGGGTTCCAGTGTAATACAAAAACTCACGCTAAAGAAAAACAAATTGTCAAAGATTACTGCTTTCATAACCTGAATATTTGCACCTATGTAATATCGCTGTGCCATGTAATGAACGTAAGTGAGACATTTTCTTTATAACAATGGAAATTAATCGAGCAATAAAGCGAAGAACATATCGCAAAAGAAGCGAAACGTGATAAAACTTACAACGTAACTGAATAATTATATAGGATGCGCGGCATTTGATTGGTAACTGCTGTTATGACCCAAATTCGGTAATGTTTGCTCTCAAGAGATCATTCCATCCACAACGAGGAGTACACTGCGAGAATACCGTGACACGGTCCTTTACCTGACAAAACGTGAAATCTCCGAAGAAAGAGGGGAACTTTTTAAAATTATCAACGGATACGATTTCTACACGCTGAAATGTTGGCTGGAGGAGATGAGGATGGCTTTCTGGGTCAACCTAGTTGGCGACACGGATAACCAGCATTTAAGCTTATGCTGTTTTGCTTCGGCTGTTCCCCAAACTTAATCTCGAGGTGGATCCTGTTGTCACAAACATGGGCGCCAGACAAAGCTGAAAAGAGGGCGAGACAGACA
>JAEMWC010000626.1:430000-432500 GCA_016490735.1 Pachyseris speciosa | reverse complement strand
GTGTGGATCGGTAAAAACGTGGGCTTTTTAAAACGGTGACGATGTGGGCAGTCCAAAACGCATCGAAATGAAAACACTTACTTCATCCCCTTCACGTCAGTTGTACCCAGGCCTCGCGTCGTTTCTACATCGATCATGGCAGATGAAAATGTTTTTGCCGATGCTACTAGCAAATGTAATAGCTTGTTTGGAGCTTAACCTTGCTCTATCCAATTTCATCTTGGTTTTTATAGTTTAATCTGCGTCATGCCATGTCCTTTAGCGTTTGCAAGGGTTTTAGACAGCTGAAGACCCTGCCAAAACGGTAGTGTGGAAGCGGATGTATTGATGCGTTTTCGAAAATCGAAAAAAGATACTTTAGAAAACGCATTAGTGTGTATAGTTGAAAAACGCTGTGGAAACGGTAGTTTGGACACGGATCTATTGATATGTTTTCGATGACACCGAAAACAGATACGTTAGAAAACGCACTAGTATGGATGGTTAAAAACGCTGCGAAAACAAAAGTGTGGACGCGGATCTATTGGTTTTGTTTTTTTCTGTATCCGAAAACGGATACTTTTAAGAACGCATTGGTGTGGACGTGGCCTAAAACACAGAAACAGTGCTTCAAGACACTAACCCCCTAAAATGCAGTGGTGTAAGACTTTTTCTGCTTTAAATCAAGGCAGACGAGCAATTGCAATTGAGCAATAAACGAGATTACGAAAGCAGTCCGAATACAAGAAGCAAGTTATTACAAATTGTACTTGATCTTTTGTCATTGCGCTTTTGGCAAAAGAAGATGAGAGCGATAGCTACCTTTCCATGCATTGGCCTCCATCAATTAATTTATAAAACTATTTTGATATCGAGATCATTAACCACGTCGTTGAAAAATTTTCTTCTTACTGGTCAATTTTAATTGGCAGCATACTTACTCCGTCATTTCATAATACGAAAATAGCTTAGCAGCAAAGGACGAAATGCGAGAATAGCTCTTTCAAATAGGTTAAGAGACATCGTGTTTGTGGGTACTTTCAACAAATCAACAGGGGCCTAGAATTATTACCATTTAGACGGTGAAGACTTTTAAATCAGTACGAGTATTAACGCGGCGATTACGGCGCAAAAAAAGCAAATATACTTTTGATGATTCTTACGGATAGGCTATTATTAATTCTCGATAGGTACTTATATAACAACCAACTGAAGGAATTACTCACTGGCATGAATGTGACCTGAATTCCCCTTTACCACGCACACAGATTAATTTGAGAACGAAAAAGCTATTCCTAGAAGAAACTGTCGATGGTTCCGCTTCGCGCCATGGCTGCCCAGTAACCGCTGTACGATTGTCGGTGCGGCACTTTTCATAGCCTGCGGGTACCTAAGTTTTCCCTTGCTTTCATAATCTCACCCTTACAGAGCGGTTGCGATTGTTTAATACAAACCTAAGATACGTTGATAAATTGCATTTCCTATTTGTAACGCTCGCGAAGAATTTCAAAAAATTGTTATCCCTCACAACGGCACAATAACATATAGGACGGGTAGGCTGAAAAATTTGCAGGCCCTGGCCTACCGGCCTATAGGCTCGCTACGCCCCTGGGAGTACAATGTAGAAAATGGCGAAACCTTTAAAGTCTATGCCACGTATCTTCGCGTAGCGTACTCGCTATTATGAGAGCTACCTTATGTCCTGTAATTTTGTATACCCCCGAAGTTATGGCCTTCTGAAACATGGCAAAATTCAGCAGGTAAACAGAGAAGCAAACATTGTATTCTTTTCGCGAGTGTATAGAAATCAAAGAAAGCTTAGTTGGAGATGAAATATAGCTTAAAAAATCTCTAAGGGAAGTTAAATCGATTGTAAAAACATCACTCGAAGACAAATTTTGCTCGTGTTGTACGAGCGTTTTGAAAATGGACTAATTTGCATAAAATTCTTGGGGCTTTCGGGCGAGTTGAGGCCGATTTCGAACTTTCCTGATTTTCGCGAAAATAAAAAATCGCTGGAACTTTAGAGTACTATTTTTGAAAGTAGTTAACTGAAAGGGCCTTTTGGGGCAAATAAAAAGAAATTCGAATTTTCGCTTCTGTCGCCGGATACTCGAAACTTACAGACAACGGCTCTTAAACAGTAGGTGTCGTAGATCATTTACAGGCACTAACAGTGAATTTGAGGAATGTTGCTATGATAAAAAAAAAACACACTAAGAGTGGCAGTAAATCTTAGAACTTGTCTTCAAAACCAAAGCTGCGTTCAAAGCAAGTGTTTATTTTTCTAAGGAGGAAAGGGAAAGAGATGCAGTTTCTTTCTACATAACAAACACCACAATCGACAATTGTAGTGTTAATGGCAGGCAAAATAGAGCGATTAAAGATCGTTCTTGTTCATCAAGTCGATGCACGCGAGCAATTCAAATTAAACCATCAAAAAGACAATTAGCACTTATGATAGACTTGACTTGGATGCTATTATTGTCGTGTGTGTATTTTGAAGAGACCTACGAGGCTA
>JAEMWC010000626.1:357500-425000 GCA_016490735.1 Pachyseris speciosa | reverse complement strand
AGAGCGATAGCCCATACCTTCCATGCATTGGCCTCCATCAGTGAATTTATAAAACTATTTTAATCTCGAGACCATAACCACGTCGTTGAAAAATATTGTTCTTACTGGTCAATTTTAAGTGACACTCCGTCATTCCATAATACGAAAAGGACGAAATGCGAGAATAGCTCTTTCAAATAGATTACGAGACATCTTGTTTTTGGGTGGTTTCAACAAATCAACTGGGGCCTTGAATTATTACCATTCAGACGGTGAAGACTTTTAAATCAGTACGAGTATTAACGCGGCGATAACGGCACAAAAAACGCAAATATATTTTTGATGATTCTTACGGACAGGCTATTATTAATTCTCGATAGGTACTTGTATAACAACCAACTGAAGGAATTACCCACTGGCGTTTTTGAATACAATGTCCAGCTGAAGATACTGTAAGTAGCGATCTTCGTTGTACGTAAAATAAAACCAATGAAATTGAGTTGCTGCCAGGCCATCGCCTGAAGTAACTCTTTTGTGCATGTCCTGCTCTGCAACCTTCCCGGATCCATCCTAAACGGGTTATACGCCGGTTACGCATGAACTAATCGATTGTTAACTGACAGCGGCGAAGTACGAAAAACCATCTTTAGACTTTGGTGCAAATTGAGCTCACAAAGGATAAAGTAATAACATCATAAAATGTTAGCAGACCGCTTCGCCTTTCTTGGGAAAACAATGGTCCCAATAAGATATTATGGCGAATCCGTTTTCTTTACCGCTCGGCAAGATTGCCAATGAATCACAGAAAAGAAGGGAGACATTTGGGTTTCATTTTAATGTTCGTCTTCCTTTCCCTTCAAATCTGCAAAGCGTGTCCGGCTGGCTGCAAATATTTTAATACGTTGGGTAGTTTTACATGCATGTGACCGAAGCTCAGTTTCATAACAAAGAGTCAGCGGCAGGTCTCGCTTTCGTAAGGGATATTTGGAGCAACTGCATAATGGGTAATATGGTATTAAATCTCTATTTAGGTGAAACAGGTATGCGAAAGAGTTCGTGTTGTGTCAAGGATACTCTCGAAAAACCAGCTGACACAGTTGTGTGTTCAATGACCTGGTCTTTGAGTGGAAGTGGCGTTGGAGGTGAACTTGCTTTGATACAAACCTCTCTGTCTTTTTTATGCAAATGTGGACTAGTTAGCTTAAGAACAACATGATTTACATGACAAAAGGAATGAGGTCTTGTGAGACAAATCGGTATGCCAAGGAGCTTTGGTTAGAAATATTCATTATTCATGAATGTCTTAGCTATTGATACTAGAAACATTTTTTAGTAATGCAAAAATTAACTAGAAATAGAAAGCAGCTTCATAAAAAAAAATTGAGACGGATCGTGACATAGCGGACAAAAGTGCCAAACTTTGTATGCAATTTCCTTGGAATATGAGTATTAAATCTGGGATGGGTGCCCAAGAAAGAAACTTCTCCTTTACGTATAAGCTGGGAAATACTTTTCATCTTCACACTGCTGTGCTTGGTAACCAGGCTTTTGTCTCAAATTAGTATTTTTGACAGTTTTGAAATGTAAAATGACTCAAAATTAATGCAAGGATCTCCCTGAATGATAATTGCTTATTTTCCTT
The DNA here is from genome assembly GCA_016490735.1 of Pachyseris speciosa. Taxonomy (NCBI): domain Eukaryota; kingdom Metazoa; phylum Cnidaria; class Anthozoa; order Scleractinia; family Pachyseridae; genus Pachyseris; species Pachyseris speciosa. The sequence continues at coordinate 423,379 of JAEMWC010000626.1, read as the reverse complement.
TCATAAAATGTTTAAAAAGTGCCTGGTTACCAAGCAATTGTTATTTTTATATATATATTATAAGCCCTTTAGAAAATTTGTTAGGCTATTGAAAGATTATATAATGAACATTAGGATTTCTGTGAAGAGTTTACTTCGAAGGTCATCCAAATTATGCTCATTAATGTATAAATCCATATTACATAAATGTGGGTGGTTACCAAGTTCCACTTTTGAGGGGTTGTTTGTAGCACAGGCCAACCAAGCTTATCAGTTGTGCACTGAATCAAATGGTACGCTCTTTATTTCGTCATAATAACAAATATATGTTATTGTGAGTAGCTAGTCATGGGACAGGTATTTTATTACATAAAGTTTTCGTGACACGTTAATTTCGCGAATGTTGCGATTTTAATAGATTTGCAAAATTAAAGTGACAAGAACAATAAGTGTCGCGAAAATAACTGAGATGACTCACTGTATGTCAATAATCAAGAAAGAACAAGTTTATTAGCAATGAAACATTCAGAAAATCATATTTTTATTTATTCTGAGGCAACGTCTTGATCCTCCTCATCACTCAGTTAATTTCTTCCTCTGCTTCAGGCAGCATTTCTTTTGAACAGTCCTCAAACGGTCCATTTACTGGCTCCTTGTATTTATTGCGAACTAAACACGTGACTGCTGTGTTCCTAATATGGGAAGAGAAAACGGCTACAGGTGGTGGTTGAGGGGGGGGGGTGTATATTTTCATTGCTAAATGCTAACAGTAATTTGCTCTGTAAAAATATAATTTAGTAAGCTCACTTAAATCCTTAAAGTATGTGTTAAAACGGCATAGACTGATAGTATAAAATCATTCAAAGTATAAAATATTTCATACTGATAGGAGAAAATCAATCAGTCAGCTCAGAAGGTCTGTCATTCCCGTGAGGGGCACAGTGACCAGACCCGGTTTTAAGCGAAATGGTGAGTGAGAAAATAACAGTTCAGTGCGTAAAGGAAAAACCGTTGCAAATGAAATAACTGCGCAATTTAAGCGCAGCTAAGGGTAAAAACTCACTACCCATACGTTTTCAATTTCCGATCCATATTGAAGCTGTATTCTTGACGATTACTTCGACAGAGGTCTTGATTTAGGTCCTGTTTACAAGCAGGTAGGGTAACCCTAGCAGGAGGGCTACCTTATAAGCGCTCCCATATTTCTTCGTTTTTTTATCAACGTGTTTACAAGGCAGCTAAACAGAAAACGTTTCAAGTGCAAGTTAGGTAAGCATCCTTCCCTCGAATAACGTTTTTCACCAATGATCTGTACGGCTAAGTTTTCTTCGTAATCTTCTTCGTCGAATCACTCTCCCGTTTCACATGTTACTTTCAAGTCATTCCCGCGAGTACAAGTAAAGTGTTGTATTTTAACTTGTTGTCGTTCTCTAGAAATAAAAAGGTAACATGACAGCATTTCATGAAACTCGAAAGGAGTAATAACAGGCACCACAAAGGAGAATCGAAGTACTTAGCAGAACTCTTTTCTTGTCGACCATTTTGTTTGCGATTCAGTTGTCCTGAATGGCAGGGTAACCCTACTTGTGAAATTTTGCTTGTAAACCCGCCGGGCTATCTTTGACCCTCCTTCTAGGGTAACCCTAGCACTAGGGTTACCTTCCCTGCTTGTAAACAGGGCCTCAACCAATGGAACGTTCACGGAAAACGGTAGAAAACATTTTACCAGTGGCAGATTTTTGTCACGTGTTAGGCAAACAGAGTGATCATGTTTCATTAGATCGTGTTTCGCACCACACCATTCGGCGGACTTCGATATTTCACAGCAACGTTTCAGTTTCTTTGTCTGCGTGGAATAAAACATTGTTTACCTTTTTGCCACAATGTTAACAGCGCTTGTTCTAAGCAAAACAAAAATGTATGTTTACCTGGCGCGGTCACGGTTGTGAGAAAACTGGAAAGTACAGTGTATTTGGTAGCTAAAAAATTAACAGCAAAGAAAAGCGAGCGAAATTCAAAGCAAGTCTTTCTCGGGATGAAAACGGCAACCGGTTACCGTAGTGTGATACAAGGAACTCAAATAAGGGCTAACGTGAGTATTTGCACCACACATCTTTCAACGCGAAAGCAACGCCAGTGGAAAGCACGCCTACCCGACCGTTCCGACTTTAAGTTCCGACTTTCCCCGATAAATTCTCGACCCATTTTGACTATTCGCCCCTGAAAAATAATTTTGGAGTCCTTACAGTCTTATCCTTACAGTATTATCGTGCACAGGAACACCAAGCGCAAGGAACACAAGAAAACCAACACGAAATTAGGTGTGCGTTCTCCTTTCTTGAACGCCATAACTATTGCTCCTTTTGAATATTTGAAATTCTGTAAATTAAAAGGGTTATTTACTATTTTCTTGACATTAATATAGTAATATTCTTTTTTTTAATTTACACCACAGGTACCCCACCATAGCTATTACTTGAGATATTTGATTGCTTAATAAAATGAGAACGATAGACGATTGGATTGGGCACCCATCCTAGGATTGATTAGCTAGTGCTAAGCTACATGTGTACAAATTTTGGCACTTTTGTCCTGTCTGTCACGATCATTCTGCTGAGCCACTAGACTAAAAGAAAGAGGGACTGCTCGCAGTCTAGTATCAAGACAAGCTCACCGCCAGCCACGTTTCCATTCATAGGCGAGGTCTGTTGTCATTCTGAGACAGATCGGTATGTCAAGGAGCATTAGTTAGATATATTCATTATTCATGAATGTCTCAGCTATTGATACTAGAAACAGTAATGCAAAAATTAACTAGAAATAGAAAGTAGCTTAACAAAAAAAAAAGCAACAACAAATATTTATTAATTGAACGATTTGCTCACACATATTGATCAAAGTCAGCATTGAAAGATCCCATTGTAACAAAGGTTTTAAATTCCTTGGGCAAGCTCATATTGGCGAAAACTGTCAAATACATGTAATGAGGTACTTCTAGCTTTCTTAGTGTGATTTCCATCGCGAGATTAGTACAACAGACAGATAAAACATGGCAAGAATACCGGCGGTAGTTTGTATGTTATGTCTCTGAAGATTGAGCTTAAGTCACAAAAACTGCAGAGCAAGGAACTATTTTCGGCTAATTCTACCGCTTTGGTGATCTCGGAGACTTGAATTTGTTACTGCTTCTATCACTATGTCTTCTTCCTCGTTATACCAGTGAATGTGAAGCTGTGAAAAATAATTAAATGTTCTTTTTAAGTGACTTTGTAACTTTGGTGATTAATAAAGTATTTCATAAATATTAACCTTCCTCTACTCGCGTGGCCCAATATTGTTCATCAATACGACACGAGTTCAATGACAAATAGTTAATAATCACACACAAACCGCACTGTTTCCTTAAAAGGTTCTTCCTTGTCCTAGCAAAATTGCTTGCAACTCATTTGTCATACAAAAACCACTATCTGATGATCACCTGTGTTTTGTAAGATAAGAGGGTCGGGAATTTTCTATAAAAATACTATGGCAGTTAAGTTATCAAACTTGCAATCTATTCCACATTTTTCTGCTCCCTTCTTTCGCGCGATGTGGATAACGCTATTTGATTTCAGTTCCTCTCACTGTCTGTAATTTTCGCTTTTGCGACCCAAAGGAATTCTGGGATATTCTTGGGTAACAGCCGCATAGTAGTTCGCCATTTTCCATTTCAGATATTTTTTCAGAAACGTGTCGAGCCACTCGGTCCTTCTGACAGAATATTGCATTCACTGCATTTTTTACAAGTCAAAACTCGCCAGAATTTCCATGCGAGGTCGCGGAATCCACTTACAGAAGAGAGAGACGGGACGATCTATGTATGAACGGATTAAGGAATACGACAGAGACATACGGCTTGCTCGAAACCAATCCTCCGCCGTTTCAGAACATAGCAACGCGACCTAACATTATCCGCTCTGGGACGAAGTTAAATTTATTGACCGAGAACCACATTGGTACACTCGTAGGGTTAAAGAGGCTATTCACATAAGACTTCACCCTAACAACATCAACAGGGTCAGTGGAAATGAAATTCCTGAAACGTGGATGCACACGATCAAACAACACAACATCCGATCAGTACCAAAGCGGACCGCTGAGGGAACAATTTCTAGTCTGAACGACAAGGATCGAAATCCTCCAATCAACAACAGCCTAAACGAGGATCGAAATGCACTAATCACCACCAACCACGGTGCTTCTTATACTCACACGCAGCCAGTCGACACCATCGCCTGATGAAGACCAGCAGTATAGCGGTCGAAACGTCGGGATCCACATCTTTGTGACTCAATCGTGAGACAAAAGATTAACTCAGCTACCAATATAACTTTACATGGCGAATCGCCATGACTCGATCGAACAATCTTGGCGGTCCAACTCGTGTGAAATTGCTTCTCACCTCTGTTTTCTTCCAGAGGATTGCCTCTGCCCCCTAACTCAGCTTTATGATGCCAGGCAGGGGGCTTCTGAAGTGGAAAATGGCTCGAAAATACACTTATAAATCAAATACCTACCGAATTGTTAGCTGCGGTTGATCGCTTAAAACAGGCTACAGCTGGCGTGACATGCGTGGCAAGGAAGATAGAGCCTTCAGTCTTGTGGACCAGCAATATCACCGTGATAACCCCTTATATTGAATAAAAAGATCGTGTTGACCTCCTACCCTCGGGAAATTGCGAAAAACACATACAAAATGTCATGCGGGAAAGAGCTAAAGACTATCTGAGAAGAAACTCTTGAGATTTCTGCGGAACGTTTAAGCCATTCCTCAGCGACAAAGGCATCGGGTCTGATCCCGATATTGATAACATCGAAGGAGATATTTTGAAGGATAAAATTAAAGTCACAGAGATATTGGCAGATTATTTCGCCACTACGGCCAATGGGATTGGAGGAATAGATGCGGAACTGTGGAACTTGAGTGACTTCAATGATCATCCAAGTGTGCAGTTCATAGAAGAGAAGTCAGGGGGCTGTGGAACTAAACCCGACGCAAGTGGAAAGCGTGCTGGAGTCTCTTGATGTAAATAAAGCTACCGGCCACGACGGTATTTCTATCAAAATCCTGAAGGCCGGAGCCGAGGAAATATCTTTGCCACTCTCTACTCTTTACGACTCGTGCATCAAAAAAGGCCAGTGGCCAGTGGGTAGCCAAATAACAACAAGATATGATGATCGTCTGTGAAACATCATTGATAGACCTAGATAGATTGCCTTGTCACTCCAGCCACATCCCACAAGCTTTACGTTTTGATTGCTTGTTTTATTGATATTTGCGTACTTGAGCCTGTGTGTTCACTATGCCATGCTGATGAGGCCTAACAAGGTCGAAACACCTGTCCATGGCTGCTAATGCTTGGGCTCAATCTTTCCTTTAGTAGATTTCAAGGGTAATGCCCGCTACCTTGTGGCCTTAGTGCCTTTTGAGTGACTTCAGCTTACTTGATCACATTAATTTGTGAAGTATTCTTGTCACTCCAGCCACATCCCACAAGCTTTACGTTTTGATTTCTTGTTTTATTGATATGTGGGTACTTGAGCCTGCGCGTTAGCTATGCCATGCTGATGAGGCCTAACAAGGTCGAAACACCTGTCCATGGCTGCTAATGCTTGGGCTCAATCTTTGCTTTGGTAGATTTAAGGGGTAATGCCCGCTACCTTGTGGCCTTAGTGCCTTTTGAGTGGCTTCAGCTTACTTGATCACATTAATTTGTGAAGTATCCTTGTCACTTCAGCCACATCCCACAAGCTTTACGTTTATCTTTGGTAGGTTCTTGTTTAACAACCAGCTAACGGAACTGCAGACTGGCGTTTTTAATTACAATACCCAGCTGCAGGCACTGTAAGTGGTATTCTTCCTTCTATACCCGCACTCCCTCTATCGCTATTTTTTCATTTGGTCCCTTTCTATCTCAAATCAATTAACGATTAACTTCACTACATCACAATTTTCAGCCAAACGACAGAGTGATTTGATCAGGCCGGCTTACTTAGCTGCGTAAGAATACTGGCCAGAGGTATTTGCTATTGGTGGTAACAAGTCTTAAGCCTTAAACAGTAGGTGTCGCGGATCATTTACAGGCACTCAGAGTGAAATCGGTCTTGAATTCGAACCAGGCTACAAACAAAAAACGTAATTGAAAATAACGGCAAAACATTCCCCGGCCTGTTCAAGCGATTTTCAACGTCCGTGAAGTCCAGTAATTGGCATTTAGAAGGCGACACCTCGCAGGACATTCTGTGCAAAAATAGTAGGTTTGAAATGATTTTTGATTTGTTCCTTCCCCTGTGAATTAAGTGATCTCATTTTCGACATTTGATACCTTGAAAGTGTCATATGTTCGGTCGAAATTTGAGCGATAACATCTCTACGTAGATATAATTCTCCTATTGTTTGCTGTGATGCTGTTCGCCATCACGATATTTGGTTTAGTACGCTACTTTAATCTGTGTAATCGACGCCGCATCCAAAAGGAAACTTTGATCTTGGCAAGTACTAAGCCTGAGCTAGATTTAAGCAAAACAAGCGCTCTCCTACCCACATGTGTTTTAGATTAGATGTCATGTCAGTTTGTCATTTATATGTCTAATTTCAAGTAGAAAAACATGCACAATCGAACCTTTATTTAAGCGTCACAGTATAAAGCGATCACCCTTACTATTAAAGGTCAGTTGTTAAAGTCCCTAAACTTACCTTCGTCTCTTTTGATATCTACTGAGAGGTCGCGGTTGACCTTGATTTAGTCCCAAGAAGCTGTTTTATTGTCTGCACCTATATTAAACGCTCACTTTATCACTTTGCCATAAAGTATACGCCGTGTCTTTCTAACGGCCACCTTTACTGACTGTAGGAACTTGGTATTACTGTTTCTGTGGTATATTTTGATGCTATCTTCTCCGTTGTAATATTGTTGCAGTTTCTTGTGCGAGATGTACTTCAATCGAATGTTATATGAAATGTTACTTATCTTGTGTTTGACGTGTATTCTGTTGAACCTATATTAAGTGGTCAACCTGTCTTAAGGTGGCTCAAAATGGTTTCGTTATTTTTAATCACCGACGCTTTGATAGATCGGTTTGCCATAATTTTTGTTTGGTGCCTTGAACATGGTTTAAAAAAATTCCCAATTATTACTCGGGACTTATGTGCGATAGATTAGTTGATTTCCTTGAAAAGAAAAAAGTGTTTTTTTTTTTATAACCAATTTGGTTTTAGGGCTAAGCATTCCACTGATCATGCCATCCTTAGTATTATCGATAGAATTCAAAGGGCAATTGATGAGAGGGATTTTTCTTGTTGTATATTCTTAGATTTCAGTAAGGCATTTGATACCATAAATCATGAGATATTGTTTAAAAAAATGGAGTTCTATGGCATACGTGGGATTGCAAATCAGTGGCTTAGCTCATATCTTGCAAATCGTCGCAAACAGTCACTGTAAATGGTGTAACTTCTACCTCTGTCAATATTTCATGCGGCGTTCCTCAGGGGTCAGTCCTTGGACCAATCCTTTTCTTGTTATATATTAATGACTTTCACCATTGCTCTAAAGTTTTTGATTTCCATTTATTTGCTGAGGACACCAATTTATTCTGCAAACATAAGAATCTCACCTCTCTATAGGCAAGTATTAACAATGAACTCTCTAATGTTAATTCCTGGCTTTGTGCAAATAAACTTTCTCTCGATATAGAAAAAAACAGTTTTGTAATTTTTCATCCTCCTCAAAGGAAAGTAACATTCAACTTCCACCTAACTTTAAATGGGAAACAGTTGCAGTAGGATTCCTGTACTAAATACCTAGGAATTTTAATTGATTCAAATTTATCCTGGAAACCTCAACTTGCGTGTAATGTAAAGAAAATTAAAAGAAGTGTAGGCATATTGTCTAAGCTTCGCCATTATGTTAATATTGATATTCTTACTAATCCTTACTACTCTTTAATCTACCCATTTCTGACTTGTGGTATAATTATCTGGGGTAATACATACTCAACTACACTTCAGCCTCTATATATTTTACAGAAAAAAGCAGTGCGAATCATGACTTTTTTCTCATTTGATGAACACTCATCTCCACTGTTTAGATTATTAGCAATTATGAAGCTCTCTGATCTTGTTAAATTTCATATTGCACTTTTTATGTATAAATTTCACAACAAGTTATTACTTTCTAATTTTGATAGCTTCTTTAATTCAGTACTCAGTATCCATAACTACAATACACGAAGTGCAGCAAATCAATCTTATTACCTGCCTCGGGCTAGAACAAATTATGGAATATTTAATATTCGCTTTCAAGGACCAAAGGTATGGAACTCTCTTGGGAAAGAAATAAAGTCAACCCCTTTCAGTAAATTAAAAAAAAAATTAAAAAATGAATTGCTGTGTCAATATTAATGTCACCTTGGTTTTCTGTTTTCCCTTCCCTTCCCTTCCCAACTATTGCTGTGATTTATTTGCTGCTCTAAATTTGATCCTTCATATATCGTATTCAGGATTTCATTCCTAATATATTTGTCTTTTCCCCACGACTTGTAAATTTCGTTTAGTTATAGTTATTTATAGTTCAATTGTGTGTGTGTGTGTGCCATTCCGACCCTAATATTGTAATCTATTCTATGTAATTTTGGCTTCCTAACCTTGTTAACTTTCTAGTTATTTTAGGAAGCCAACACCCTTTTAGTTTTAATTTTTATTTCATGTTAACTCAATTTTTCGCAAGTGTAAGGGTCAATAAAGTTGTCGTTGTTGTTGTTGTTGTTGGGGGTAGAAACGTCGCCCCAGTCTGAAAATTAGCTCCGTTTTTCTTCGTCGTCGTTGTCGTCGTCGAGTTTCAGCCACAAAGCTCACTTACGGCGGTCATTTTGGAATAAGTAAACTATTTTTACCTAATTAGCTATTCTGAATGAGCGTGGCCTAGCAGTCATCGTCACCGCTTGCGATGCAGATGTTCCGGGTTCTACTCCCGCTATCGTTACCTTTTCTTTATATATATATATATATATATATATATATATATATATATATATATATATATACATACATACATATATATATAAAATATATATATATATATATATATATATATATTGCGTTCTTCTTTTTTCATCTTCGTTTTAAAATATTTTTTTACAATTGTGATAATTATTGTAAGTTATAAATGGTTGAACTGTAAAGCAATTTACAAGGGATATATGTTTATAGTGGTTTATGGATATACACTGCAAAGAAACAGACACTAACCGATGAATGATGCCTGTTGTCACCGTATCGGAAAACATCGATTAACCTTGTGTCTTTGAAGTCTGAACAACTAATATGTTAAGAGAAGTGTCCATACGAATGTTTGCAAGTTCAACAGCGAGAAGAAAGCGTTTAACATGACCAAACTTAACTCCAGATTTTTCTAATTCCAGGCGTTGTCAATCGATAAACCGATAATCAATATCAATCAATAGCAATCGATAACAATCGAAGATTGATATCGATTTCCGATACCAATCGATAGAAATCGAGAAAGAAATAAAGTTGTGAGTTCGATTGATATCGATTTCCAATAGAAATCGATAACGATTGATTTATCGAATGTTATCGATTATTATCGATTGTTATCGGAAACGATTGTTGTCGTTTTACAAGTTAATCATCGACAAAATGTTGTCCGTATGGTTTTATTGAGTCATTCAATCATCACAGCATGCAACTATCAACAAAATACTATAGGAACAAAAACAATAACAGGAACATTTGGTCTTTTTATCGATCTTCAGCTTCAGCGCAGTTCATAATACAGGAAGAAGAAGAAGTTGCGGCCAAAGTAGCGGTGTGCAACCCTCGGCTACTGGATAACAACGCCAGTCTTCAGTAGTATGTTAGAAATAAATACTTTTTTTGATTATCGACTGTTATCGATAATTATCGATTATTATCGATTGTTATCGATTTTTGCCAACCGATAAAAATCGATAATTTTTTCTGTGAGTTCGATTCTTATCGATTACCGATATTAATCGATAGCAATCGGCGATTGTTATCGATTGATATCGAGTGTATCGATTGATTTCCGATATCTATTTCTTACGTGACGTGAAATCGACCGCAGAAACCTAACTCTCTTTCTTATGTTTTCAATGACGTATTTGTAAACAGATTATTTTTTCTCCTACATTTCACCGAGACTCTATTAACGTTTATGCGAAAAATCCTACATCGTTTGATAAGCGTTTCCTTTCTCAAACACTTAGCAGAAATATTAATCGAAGCGAAAACAAGTGTGCTTAGTTTTTTGCAAAGCAGTGTATTTCCCTAGACCCCTATCAGATCAACATATATCCCTTTAAAATTACAAAATTGCTTTACAGCTCAACCATTAAGAACAATGATAATAATACCTCAGTGGTCCAAAGGTCATCGTTACTGCCTCGGATCCAAATAAGCCGGGTTTGACTTCAACCCCAAAAACGTAAAGCTTGTGGGATGTGGCTGGAGTCACAAGGCCTAACAAGGCCGAAGAGCTGTCCATGGCTGCTAATCCTTGGGCTCAATCTTTGCTTTGGTAGATTTAAGGGGTTATGCCCACTACCTTGTGGCCTTAGTGCCTTTTGAGTGGCTTCAGCTTACTTGATCACGTTAATTTGTGAAGTATTCTTGTCACTCCAGCCACATCCCACAAGCTTTACGTTTTGATTGCTTGTTTCATTGATATGTGGGTCCTTGAGCCTGTGCATTAGCTATGCTATGCTAATAAGGTCTAACAAGGCCGAAAGAGCTGTCCATGGCTGCTAATTCTTGGGCTCAATCTTTGCTTTGGTAGATTTAAGGGGTAATGCCCGCTAACTTGTGGCCTTAGTGCCTTTTGAGTGGCTTCAGCTTACTTGGTCACATTAATTTGTGAAGTATCCTTGTCACTCCAGCCACATCCCACAAGCTTTTTCTATCTTTGGTAGGTCCCTGCACGCCAACCAGCTGACGGAACTGCCCACTGGCGTTTTTGATTACAATACCCAGCTGCAGGCACTGTAAGTGGTATTCTTCCTTCTATACCCGCACTCCCTCTATCGCTATTTTTTCATTTGGTCCCTTTCTATCTCAAATCAATTAACGATTAACTTCACTACATCACAATTTTCAGCCAAACGACAGAGTGATTTGATCAGGCCGGCTTACTTAGCTGCGTAAGAATACTGGCCAGAGGTATTTGCTATTGGTGGTAACAAGTCTTAAGCCTTAAACAGTAGGTGTCGCGGATCATTTACAGGCACTCAGAGTGAAATCGGTCTTGAATTCGAACCAGGCTACAAACAAAAAACGTAATTGAAAATAACGGCAAAACATTCCCCGGCCTGTTCAAGCGATTTTCAACGTCCGTGAAGTCCAGTAATTGGCATTTAGAAGGCGACACCTCGCAGGACATTCTGTGCAAAAATAGTAGGTTTGAAATGATTTTTGATTTGTTCCTTCCCCTGTGAATTAAGTGATCTCATTTTCGACATTTGATACCTTGAAAGTGTCATATGTTCGGTCGAAATTTGAGCGATAACATCTCTACGTAGATATAATTCTCCTATTGTTTGCTGTGATGCTGTTCGCCATCACGATATTTGGTTTAGTACGCTACTTTAATCTGTGTAATCGACGCCGCATCCAAAAGGAAACTTTGATCTTGGCAAGTACTAAGCCTGAGCTAGATTTAAGCAAAACAGGCGCTCTCCTACCCACATGTGTTTTAGCTTAGATGTCATGTCAGTTTGTCATTTATATGTCTAATTTCAAGTAGAAAAATTTGATACCATAAATCATGAGATATTGTTTAAAAAAATGGAGTTCTATGGCATACGTGGGATTGCAAATCAGTGGCTTAGCTCATATCTTGCAAATCGTCGCAAACAGTCACTGTAAATGGTGTAACTTCTACCTCTGTCAATATTTCATGCGGCGTTCCTCAGGGGTCAGTCCTTGGACCAATCCTTTTCTTGTTATATATTAATGACTTTCACCATTGCTCTAAAGTTTTTGATTTCCATTTATTTGCTGAGGACACCAATTTATTCTGCAAACATAAGAATCTCACCTCTCTATAGGCAAGTATTAACAATGAACTCTCTAATGTTAATTCCTGGCTTTGTGCAAATAAACTTTCTCTCGATATAGAAAAAAACAGTTTTGTAATTTTTCATCCTCCTCAAAGGAAAGTAACATTCAACTTCCACCTAACTTTCAATAGGAAACAGTTGCAGCAGGATTCCTGTACTAAATACCTAGGAATTTTAATTGATTCAAATTTATCCTGGAAACCTCAACTTGCGTGTAATGTAAAGAAAATTAAAAGAAGTGTAGGCATATTGTCTAAGCTTCGCCATTATGTTAATATTGATATTCTTACTAATCCTTACTACTCTTTAATCTACCCATTTCTGACTTGTGGTATAATTATCTGGGGTAATACATACTCAACTACACTTCAGCCTCTATATATTTCACAGAAAAAAGCAGTGCGAATCATGACTTTTTTCTCATTTGATGAACACTCATCTCCACTGTTTAGATTATTAGCAATTATGAAGCTCTCTGATCTTGTTAAATTTCATATTGCACTTTTTATGTATAAATTTCACAACAAGTTATTACTTTCTAATTTTGATAGCTTCTTTAATTCAGTACTCAGTATCCATAACTACAATACACGAAGTGCAGCAAATCAATCTTATTACCTGCCTCGGGCTAGAACAAACTATGGAATATTTAATATTGGCTTTCAAGGACCAAAGGTATGGAACTCTCTTGGGAAAGAAATAAAGTCAACCCCTTTCAGTAAATTAAAAAAAAATTAAAAAATGAATTGCTGTGTCAATATTAATGTCACCTTGGTTTTCTGTTTTCCCTTCCCTTCCCTTCCCAACTATTGCTGTGATTTATTTGCTGCTCTAAATTTGATCCTTCATATATCGTATTCAGGATTTCATTCCTAATATATTTGTCTTTTCCCCACGACTTGTAAATTTCGTTTATTTATAGTTATTTATAGTTCAATTGTGTGTGTGTGTGCCATTCCGACCCTAATATTGTAATCTATTCTATGTAATTTGGCTTCCTAACCTTGTTAACTTTCTAGTTATTTTAGGAAGCCAACACCCTTTTAGTTTTAATTTTTATTTCATGTTAACTCAATTTTTCGCAAGTGTAAGGGTCAATAAAGTTGTCGTTGTTGTTGTTGTTGTTGTTGGGGGTAGAAACGTCGCCCCAGTCTGAAAATTAGCTCCGTTTTTCTTCGTCGTCGTTGTCGTCGTCGAGTTTCAGCCACAAAGCTCACTTACGGCGGTCATTTTGGAATAAGTAAACTATTTTTACCTAATTAGCTATTCTGAATGAGCGTGGCCTAGCAGTCATCGTCACCGCTTGCGATGCAGATGTTCCGGGTCCTACTCCCGCTATCGTTACCTTTTCTTTATATATATATATATATATATATATATATATATATATATATATATATATATATATATATATAAAGTTGTATTTTCCAGTTCTTGGCTATTATATATATATATATATATATATATATATATATATATATATATATTGCGTTCTTCTTTTTTCATCTTCGTTTTAAAATATTTTTTTACAATTGTGATAATTATTGTAAGTTATAAATGGTTGAACTGTAAAGCAATTTACAAGGGATATATGTTTATAGTGGTCTATGGATATACACTGCAAAGAAACAGACACTAACCGATGAATGATGCCTGTTGTCACCGTATCGGAAAACATCGATTAACCTTGTGTCTTTGAAGTCTGAACAACTAATATGTTAAGAGAAGTGTCCATACGAATGTTTGCAAGTTCAACAGCGAGAAGAAAGCGTTTAACATGACCAAACTTAACTCCAGATTTTTCTAATTCCAGGCGTTGTCAATCGATAAACCGATAATCAATATCAATCAATAGCAATCGATAACAATCGAAGATTGATATCGATTTCCGATACCAATCGATAGAAATCGAGAAAGAAATAAAGTTGTGAGTTCGATTGATATCGATTTCCAATAGAAATCGATAACGATTGATTTATCGAATGTTATCGATTATTATCGATTGTTATCGGAAACGATTGTTGTCGTTTTACAAGTTAATCATCGACAAAATGTTGTCCGTATGGTTTTATTGAGTCATTCAATCATCACAGCATGCAACTATCAACAAAATACTATAGGAACAAAAACAATAACAGGAACATTTGGTCTTTTTATCGATCTTCAGCTTCAGCGCAGTTCATAATACAGGAAGAAGAAGAAGTTGCGGCCAAAGTAGCGGTGTGCAACCCTCGGCTACTGGATAACAACGCCAGTCTTCAGTAGTATGTTAGAAATAAATACTTTTTTTGATTATCGACTGTTATCGATAATTATCGATTATTATCGATTGTTATCGATTTTTGCCAACCGATAAAAATCGATAATTTTTTCTGTGAGTTCGATTCTTATCGATTACCGATATTAATCGATAGCAATCGGCGATTGTTATCGATTGATATCGAGTGTATCGATTGATTTCCGATATCTATTTCTTACGTGACGTGAAATTGACCGCAGAAACCTCACTCTCTTTCTTATGTTTTCAATGACGTATTTGTAAACAGATTATTTTTTCTTCTACATTTCACCGAGACGCCATTAACGTTTATGCGAAAAAATCCTACATCGTTTGATAAGCGTTTCCTTTCTCAAACACTTAGCAGAAATATTAATCGAAGCGAAAACAGGTGTGCTTAGTTTTTTGCAAAGCAGTGTATTTCCCTAGACCCCTATCAGATCAACATATATCCCTTTAAAATTACAAAATTGCTTTACAGCTCATCCATTGCTAACAATGATAATAATACCTCAGTGGTCCAAAGGTCATTGTTACTGCCAGGTTCGACTTCAGCTAGTGTCACCTATCGTGGGCTTTTTCGTTTTTGTTTTTTTTTTTCGTCTCTCTTTTTCTTCTTCTTTTATAAATATTTTTTTAACTAGTATTTATTATCATTGTTCTCAATGGTTGAGCTGTAAAGTAATTTTGTAATTTTAAAGGGATATATATATTGATCTGATAGGGGTCTAGTGATATACACTACAAAGAAATAGACTCCAACACAAGCTAAGCGCAATGCGTCAGATGTAAGAAAGACAGACTTCTCTCAATTGTTTTGTTTCGCGCTAAATTAGGTATACAATACTGTTTTTGCAAGCCCGAGTCTAGGCTAATTGTAGCCTCTAGTTTCTCAACAAGTCGTTATCGTGTTTTTTACATATAAATACAGTACAGCCTCTTAGAAACACCTTTAATTTTGGGTTTATGTGCCTGTAACTCAAAAACAAGTCGGACGACCCCCGTTTTTTCATCATGGAATTTCAATCAGCATATCAAAATTCAGCTTTCTAGAAAGTTTTGTGAAAATCTGAACGTACGGTGTAGAGCCACTTTGAATTATCGAATGATTAAGAGGGAGTCCCGCTAAGAAGGGTCCTCTCGACTTGGCGACCAAAATACGTTTTTCTTTATATTTTGACCTTAAAAAGGGTTTGGTACACATGTTAAATAATGCTATACATGTTAATTTTTTCCAATCCTTCCTCCTCTTTTTGCCCCGCCACAAGCCCCAATTGAATTTTGGCTCACCTGCCCGAACTGATAGCGATGGAAAGTTTAAATTTCACAGATTTTGTCAAGCGCGCTCTTTGCAAAAATCTAGCTCACTGAAATCTATTTTGCTACTGGTTTCAAGTTATATTCAGTTAGTTCACAGAAAAAATATGGAAACTTACAAAAAATCTTACGCATTCCAGCGTCATTAGAAGACACCCTTCTCTAGAGCCTTAATTTCATATCGAAAATTAACTAAATTAAAGGAAAGAAATCTAAAACGTTTGGTCTAAATCGTGATTTTAGAAAAACACATCACAGCAATGTCTATACACCAATAAACTGGTGTATCTCTTCAAACCGGCGGGTATCACCTTAGCTTCCACACACCAAGAAGTCCAGGAAAATCCATGTGTTTACGTAATTATCGTTGGTGTCAAAATTCATTTACATAATTGTAAAAGTTGGCGAAAAGAATTAATTTTACCGTACAGATTCCAAACAATGGGTCTTAAAGTGCTACTACGATCAGAAAATCACTTGTGTTTTTTCTTCAAATTTCGAAAGTGTGTTTGCTTAACAACCAACTCGCGAAATTTCAAGCTTTAATTTGTAGAAATCAGTTTTTTATTTTGACAGAAATATTTCTATTTAGTGATCCGCCATTACTAACTTCAAAATCTTGAGAGAACTGGATCGAGGACAAAATGACGTAAAAAGGTCACAAGAGTAAGAATGCAATGTGTGTAAACCCGCCTGATTTAGTATGCAGCACGGGAATTTTGAGGTTTCAGACTCTCAACTCGTGTTTTGCATACTTAATAAGCTGCATTCACACACTTCAATGTTAAACTAGTGAGCATATAACGTCATTTTATCTTGGATCCAGCTCTCCGAGGCCTAATCGGTCAGTTACGAACGTGAGTAATGGCGGACCGTTAAATTAAAAAGTTGCACTCAAAGTAAACAGTCTTCTGCTTGAAATTAAAGCTTGAAATTTCGCGAGTAGGGTGTTAAGCAAACACACTTTCGAAATTTGAAGAAAAAAGACGAGCGATTTTCTGATCGTAGTAGCACTTTAACTACCTTTAATGATTGCATGCAATAGAAATCCTGTGTTGTGGTAAAACGTTGCATTCACTTCACCAGTCTGTATTGCCTCAATGCGAGACCACAAAGTAAACATTGGCGGTTGTTAGTAGTCTATTGAATAAATTTCGTTAAATCACGTTGTAAACCACAAGATGGAAAATAATAAATTCAAAGTTAAACGTTTGCAATTTTGTAATTGCCGACATTATATGCATCTTGAGGGGACACAAAAAACAAAAAAGACATTATGCTAATAATTTTGAATCAAGCATATGCAAACATACACTCGGATACACTCACGGCCTGTCCACTGAGAAAATGCTCTGAATGCTTCCAGCAAACATAAGCGACCCGATTCATCATTGATGGTTTTCATGCGGCTACAACCTGCAGCGTTTCCAAGCAACAAACTCAACATCGCGGACCGTTTATATAACCAAGAAGAATAACTTCGCCTGCTGTCTTGCGTTACACTGAAAGTGACTATGAATATCGGTTTGTTTGTTGTGTTATGGGATGGGTAGGGAAAGGACGGAACAAATAAATAAGAGAAATTTGCGGGGTTTTTTTTATCACGTGTATAGATAACTATCTAATCGGTGAATAGCAAAAAAGGAATTCTTCAATATTATTTCAATTGTGAGAAAGGAGTGGCCTAACCGCAAAACTGTGCAAAGGCGAAGAAGGTGCTGAACTCATGTTGACAGGTACAGGGTAAAGAAAACGATTCATACTTCTTCATAATAGATCTGTTTTAAAGGTAAAGAGTTTTATATCCATAATCTGTAATTGTTAAACAGGACTTGAAAGGAAATTTGAAAAGCGTTTGGAAAAGGGTTATGCATGTTGAATGGAAACGATGACCAGCGAAGAAGGTGCTGAAATTAGATTCTCACGACTGCGTGGGAGGCTAGCTGAAAATTGGAGCGCGAACTACTTATATTTTAAGCCGAAATTGGGAACGAGTTCCTATTAAGGAAAGGAAAATAATGGATTAAAGGGGATGGGGTTTCCTGTAGTTTCCTGGCACTGATTGCGGAGACCACGATATTAGAATGGAGAGTTTAATTCTCAACTGGAAATTTTCAAAGTAATACTCAAGGACGTAACCCTGCGTGGCGGGCGTAGAAGCTTGTAGAAAGGGGATGGGGGGAGTGGGGGAGGAGGGAGTGGATTACTCCCCTCTCCCTTTTCACTTCCTTTCCATCCCCTTTCTAGCATGAATAACGGGTAATTTACCTGTTTTGATGACATTTTGTTTAAGACCAAGAAGTTGTCTGAACCTGAGAGCAGCATAACAAGTGCAGCTGGCAGATCCTTTTGCTTTTTTGCTGAAGATTTGTGAAAACGCAGATTCGCTGGATAATGACAGAAATAAGTTTAGCAATCTGACATAAGCCCCTAGCTGCATATCTTAGCCTACGTAGCAGGCCCTAGAGAGGGAAGGAAAAAGTGAGAGGGAAAGCGAGAGGAAAAGCGAGAGGAAAAGCGAGAAGAAAGAGCAAGGAGTGCAACGGAGAGGGGGCGGAGCGACGGTACGGTAGGGAGCTACAACCAGTTGCAAAAATACTTGAGACACCACCACCGACCGAGTTAAGGTCCTCCTGATCGCGCAAACTTCTTCTCCCACCGTCCCCTCAACAATGTTGGTCTGTCAATGTGGTTCTGCCATACGTCAAAGGCACATCGGAGGCTCTTCGCCGTTGCCTACAACAACAAGGCATACGGACTGTTTTCAGATCTGACACAACTCTTAGATCACACCTAGTGCGACCTAAGGACATTTTCGATCCAGTAAAACAAGACGGTGTAGTCTACAAGATTCCCTGCGAATGTGGTAAGGTTTATATGGGAGAGACAGGAAGATCTATGCATGAACGGATTAAGGAACACGATAGAGACATACGGCTTGCTCGAACCCAATCCTCCGCCGTTTCAGAACATAGCAACGCGACCTAACATTATCCGCTCTGGGACGAAGTTAAATTTATTGACCGAGACCCACATTGGTACACCCGTAGGGTTAAAGAGGCTATTCACATAAGACTTCGCCCTACAACATTAAAAGGGACAGTGGAATTGAAATTCCTGAAGCGTGGATGCCCACGATCAAACAACACAACAGCCGATCAGTACCAAAGCGGACCGCTGAGGGAACAATTTCTAGTCTGAACGACAAGGATCGAAATCCTCCAATCAACAACAGTCTAAACGAGGATCGAAATGCACCAATCACCACCAGCCACGGTGCTTCTTATACTCACACGCAGCCAGTCGACACCATCGCCTGATGAAGACCAGCAGTATAGCGGTCGAAACGTCGCGATCCACATCTTTGTGACTCAATCGTGAGACAAAAGATGAACTCAGCTATCATTTGAAACCACGATGACGAACACCTTTCATAATAATAATAATAATAATAATAATAATAATAATAATAATAATAATAACTTTGTTTCAGTAGCAATCTTCTAGCTATCCTATAATAGGCTTACTAATCGGGGACGCTATCCTACTTAAAACGAACAATAATCGCTGGGCTACTCTTCGGGACGCATGTTATGGAGTAACCCATCACGGTCTACCATTGAGCGGACGGTCTACCATAGCAACTGATAGATAAATAGATATGATATCATAGTTTTACCTGTGGCAATGGTAGACCATGCATTCATGGTAGACCGCGGGATTATGAAAGAATATATGTAGCTGTTCCCTGTTTAGCTTGCTTTCATAGTCTGCTATTGAAGACTATTCAGGGCTAATCAGAAATAATCAAAGTATTAGTGTTTTCCATTTATTTGGCTTTTTGGAAAAGTAACGCGTTCACAACATGTAAGTAACACCATAGCGTGACAAATGTTTCTGTGTAAGTCAATACAAGGTAGTAAAATAAATTAAAAAAAACTGACTTTCCTTAAATCAGGTTTATTTTTACCATAGCATGATATGTTTTCAGTATTTGGTGCACCTGCCTTTGTTTTGTACAATTTTCAAGTGTAAGCACTTTTTCATTGAGTCATTAGTATTGCCAATAATTTCCCTTCGAATTGACTATCCTGAAGTTCAGGCATTGAGAGATAGTCGCACGTGATATTTAACATTGACTTACGATTTCTCCAATGGTCAACCGTCCTTCTAGCCCCAGATATCTTACAAACGCTTTTGTTTCCGCATCTATATTCCTTTTGTAAAAAAGCCCCTTATGTCGCAATGCACAATTTAAAAATGCACCAATTCCGAAGCGCTTTATGGCATACTTCCGGATCAATGAGAACACTAATAAGTCTGAAGTTGTCATGAGTAAACCTTGAACTTTGGAAATAACTCTTCTGTACCCATGTAGCCAGCTCCCATTTCAAGAAAAGGACATTTCATCTTTCACATAAATCAAACAACCAGTTGCAAAAATACTTGAGACACCACACTTAATTCGGACCGAAAAAAGGTCCTCGTGATCGCGAAGACTTCTACTCCCACCCTCCCCTCAACAATGTTGGTATAAATGCGAGACCATGCAGAAAACGTGGTCTAACAATATGGATTAGGGGAGATGGGTGGGGGGGGGGGAGGGGGGAGGGCAGTCTTGCCATCCGTGTAGTAACTGTCAAGGGAGAGGTTTAGGAGAAGAGTGTGATTTTTATTGGGAGTGTATCAACATTTTTATTACTGGTTGTAGCGCGCGCGCCCGCTTCCCCCGTTCTGTTTTACTTTCTAGCGCCTTCCATGCAGGCTTTGCGTGGCCTGCCGAAGACAGGTTCAGTTGCTCCATGCAGATTATTCCATTCACCTTTAATCCACCTATTCTGTCATCCCAGAATAGAAGTAAGGAGTAGAAATAAGCAGAAAACTCCAAAAAAAAAAATAAAAAAATAATAATAAATAAATAAATAAAAAATAAAAGTGCCCTTAAAATGTGCACCTCATTCTATATTCTTCTCTACTGAGTTGAAAAAGACAACGGCTAGGTACTACTAAAAAACCAGACTCGTGTCCACGAGTTATTGTATAATCAATACAGGAACTAAAAACAGGCGAAAAATGCTAATTATGCCGATAAAATGAAAGCCCATCTAACTGTAATTGCCGGTCAGGCCACTCCTGCCCTACAATTGTATACTCACATCGAGTTAGTGTTCGATATAATTATTGGAGACTGTCTGATGGACTGAAATAATATTGAAGGAATTCCTGTTTTTGCTATTCATCTATACATGTGTTAAAAAACAGACATTCTTCCCCATTTTCTTCCCTCCCCTCCCATCCCATAACACAACAAACAAATCAATTATTATAACACGTTCAATGTAACGCAAGAAAGCAGGCGAAGTTATTCTTTTTGGTTATAACGGTCCGCAATGCTGTGTTTGTAGCTTGGAAACGTTGCAGACCGTAGCCGCATGAAACTCCCTATAATGGCCTATACGGAGAGGCTCCGCCCGAAAGGGGTACCTTTTCCACGCTTCAAGTATATGAAAGGGTAGGGTATAAAAGAAGACTTCCTGCTTTAGGTATAGGAAATAAATATTTTAATAGTGACGTCAGTGAATACTTGGAAGATTTATCCAGTGTGCTGTGCAAAAGATGGGAAAAATTTACTCATGGAAGTCATACAGACTTCTTGCAAATTCAGGATGATCAGTAGCCTCCTTGAAAGCCCTCAGGTGTAAACTGAGGCTCAAAGAATCTTTTTGATGCATGCACTGGGGAAAACTGAGGAGAATGCGAATTGGTTTGTTGCATCTGTAACGTCATATTCATCATGTCCCGTTGAAACTGCATTTGTGCCTCTCTTGTGGCCCTCTCCGCCTCCAACATCTCACGTTGCAGCTTTATTTCATTTTCCATCCTTTTTTCTTCTAATTCGACCAATTTGTCACCAAGGTAGTTGTCACCACCAACATTTGCATCCCTTTTTCCTCCAGTACCTTTACCAAATTATACACCCATTTTGCTATCCTTTTTGGACTTGTTGGCCTTGCTTGGTTGGACGTCATCTTCTTCATCATCATGACAGTTAACGTCACCATCAAAAACTTCTGTCTGTTTATTAAAAGGAATGGTAGATGTTAGAGCATGCACGTTTTGGTTGAGTTAAATTACCCCTTTGTTTGAATAGCATTTTAGCTGTTGGTAATCAAAATTCTGCAAAGAAAATTCTAATCGCAGTAGTTGATAGTAATTATATTATAATATTATTTTAGTTTCCTTATTCAGGAAAATAGAAGTCTTGCCAACTGGGGTCATGGTACACTGTACTGATTTAAAAATAATATGTGTATAGGTCAATGTTTTTGTGAGTGACAGCATACCTCATCTTTGTCTGTGTCAATTGGTTTCTTTGCAGCTACTAGTCTATGTCCCCAAACTGAATCGGCCAGGTCATGCAAATGCCATATTTTCCTGTCTCTTCCAGTAGCTTTCAAATTATGCAATTTCACATCACTATGACCAAACAACAAGTAACCATTAAATCATACTGTGTACCGGTATCTTGAACTACCGGCCTACCTGTGATGTATTTGTAGTGGGCGGTTTTCTATATAGCATGCGCATTAAAAATGGGGTCTTCCGAGTATGGCCGCCATGCTGTTAAAACGTTTTGTGTGCTTGTCTTTGTAAGCGGGTTCAATCTGTCCCAAATCTAACCATCCGTTGGTTTCTCGATATTTAACACTGGCGACGAGGATGGGATCCACTGATTAGTGCATAATGGCGGCAGTAAACATCGGAATTCAAGGTGTACCTCCATTTGACTGTAAGGGCAATTCGTCGGCGTTACCACCACGGTGGAAGAAGTGGCTTCAATCGTTTAAATACTTTCTGGTAGCCAAGGGAGTGGTGAATAATGCACAAAAGAAGGCCTTGCTACTTCACACAGCGGGAATAGAGGTTCAGGAGTTGTACGAAACGTTAACTGACCCAGGCCCGGATGCTGGAGTTGAAGAAGATACAGCTACGGAATTCGAGGAAGCACTGCGCACTCTAAACGCATATTTTGCCACTAAGTTTAACGATCCGTACGAGAGACATGCGTTCAGAAATATGGCTCAACAGGAGGGCGAGACAGTGGATCAATTTATCGCTAAACTTCGGAAACAAGCACAGAATTGTAATTTTACTGGTATGTTGACATCAGAGACCAGGTCATCGATAAATGCCGTTCATCAGCTTTGAGGAGAAAATTACTGGGCAAAGAGGGTCTCACATTAAAGAAGGTCCAAGAGGTGGCCCGAGCAATGGAAGCGGTAGACCTGCAAGCTAAGAAAATGGGAGCACATGGCTTCGAGTCGAAGACGGAGGAACCGTTAGGCGTGAATAACGTTAGCCGAAAGTCCTTTTCAAAACCTGTCAAGCAATCAAAAAAGAAGTCAGGTCAACTCAAGGGGCGATGCTACCGATGCGGTCAAGAGGGACATTATAGCCGAGATAGAGCTTGTCCAGCTCGCCAAGCAGTGTGTTCAAAGTGCAACAAGGTGGGTCATTTTGCATCTGTATGTAAAACAAAGACTGGTAGTTGTGCTGTGAGTGGAAACAGATTGAGTGGCCGAAAGAGAGAGCCTGAGATTACAAGATATGTGGAGGAGGTTGTTGTGGATGAAACTGAAGATGAGGTACTAGGACTTTTTACAGCTGAGGAGTCGGGAAAGGAAGGACGTCGACCAATGTTAGTGTCAGTGTTACTTGACAAGAAAAGATGTAAAATGCAGTTAGACACTGGTGCTACAGTATCCATCTTGCCTAAGACTTTGTATGATCAGGAGTTTAATCAGTGGCCCTTGCATGACACCAAGATCAAGTTGAAGGCTTACAATGGAATTGAAATACCTGTCTGTAGTGAGGCTCACCTACCTGTGACCTATGAAAAGCAGTAAATGTCCTTGCCCTTGATTGTAGTGGATGGAGATTGTCCTCCACTGCTACGAAGAAATTGGTTGAGGCAACTGCAGCTGAATTGGAGCAGCATCTTCCTTGTAAGCACGATTGAAGGCCTGTCAGATGTCTTGGATTGTCACAAGGCGATGTTCAGCCAAGGTCTGGGTACCATTAAGGGCTTCAAGGCGGACATTAAGATACAAGAGGGTGCCAAGCCAGTGTTCCACAAGGCACGGCCAGTACCTTATGCATTGCGCCAAAAAGTTGAAGAAGAACTGGATCGTTTAGAGAGTCAAAGAGTAGTTACAAAGGTGGAACGCAGTGACTGGGCTTCTCCTATTGTTTGTGTGTCCAAGAAAGATGGAAGCATGCGCATTTGCGGTGACTTCAAAGTGTCCGTAAACCAGGTTCTTCTAGACGACCCATACCCATTGCCTGACACTGAAGATGTATTTGCCACATTAGGAAGTGGAACAGTGTTTAGCAAGATTGATTTGTCAAATGCATAACAGCAGATGGAACTCACTCCTGAAAGTCAGCACTATCTAACTACGTTGCACTATCTAACAACGAATAAGCAACTACGTTGCACTATCTAACAACGAATAAGCATCTCAAGAACTACTGCCGGCAGAATGGATGGAAATTTATCCAGCATCAAAATATTACAGAAAAAGAACTAAACAGGGGCGGACTACACCTTAATTTTAAAGGTAATCTAAATTTTTTTTAAGAATTTTCAAACAAGCTTAGATTGAAACAACGCGCTGCCCACAAATCAAGGCGATAAAGAGCCTGCCTCACTATTGCCATCTCAACGCGGTTTTAAATTAGCCTCCTTGAACATCAATAAATTAACTACTCACATCGATGAACTTAGAATTTTTCTAACACATAACGAAATAGATATCTTATCGATTAATGAAACTAAGCTGAATGAAACTATTAGTGACAACGAGGTCAACATCCTAGGCTATGATATAATTCGACGTGACAGAACTACAAACGGTGGGGGAGTATGCTTTTACGTGAAGAAACCAATAAATTTTACCGTACGGAATGATCTAAACATGGAAACTCTCGAAAACTTATGTCTAGAAATTCAACAACCCAGATCTAACCCGTTTGTGGTCGTCACGTGGTACAGACCACCTGATTCTTCTGTTGGTATCTTTTCACCTTTTGAACATTTAATTGGGAAACTCGATTTAGAAAATATTGAATTTTATCTAATGGGAGACCTTAACTGTGATATGATTGCAACTAGATATGACAATGACACCTGCAAGCTAATCAGTATCACTGATATATATGGACTACAACAACTTATAACCGAACCAACAAGATTAACTCCGACGTCTTCAACCTTAATCGATGTAATTTATACTAATTGTCCTGATAAAATTGTTTGCTCGGGAGTCTGTCATGTCAGTATTAGCGATCATAGCATGGTGTTCGCCTACAGAAAATTATCCATAAATGGAATGACTGTTGGGCACAATACTTTAACTTACAGGAAATTCTGCAGATTTAATCGTACAGATTTTCGAAATGATATTGCGTCTCAAAATTGGGATCAGATATTCAATTTTACAAATCCCAATGCCATGTGGTCAAAATGGAAATGCACATTTCTATCTATTGTTGACAAGCACGCTCCGTTGAGAACAATGCGTGTTCGCGCGCGTGGTTCCCCTTGGATTACATCTGAGCTAAAGAAACAAATGCATAATCGGAATATTCTAAAAATCAAAGCCATTAAATCTAAGGATCCTATTGTCTGGATGCAATTTAAAAAAACAGCGTAACTTAGTGAATAACGAAATCAGATTAGCGAAGCGATCCTATTATCATAATAGTTTTAATGAAAACAAAGTCAATTCGAGAAAGACGTGGCAGACTATCAATGAACTTACTTCGCGAAAATCTGGAAAGGAGTCGGTTACGTCTCTGAAAGTGAATGGTGTATCAATAACAAATCCAACTGTTCTGTCGAACGAATTTAATAATCATTTTGCCACCATAGGTTCAAAACTTGCTAGCAATATAAATACTTCAGATAGCGATAACTATCTGAAGTACCTCACTAATACAGATAAACAATTCCAACTTCTTCCAACCACTAGAGATAAAGTTCTTTCACTTCTTAATAAACTCAACAAGTCAAAGGCAGCTGGCCTTGACATGATATCTGCTAGGCTCATTCGGGAATGCGCGGACCTCATTTGCGTACCTATTTGCAATATCTTTAATCAATCAATAAGTCAAGGTATTTTTCCTGACGATTGGAAATGCGCAAGAGTAACTCCACTTTTCAAACTAGGAGATAGAAACGATGTCAACAATTATCGTCCAATTTCCGTGATCTCAGTCGTAGCCAAAGTGTTTGAAAGAATTGTCTATGATCAATTGTATGCCTATTTAGAAGAACACAGTATCCTCTGTAAACATCAATCAGGTTTTCGCGCTATTCACTCAACTATCACGGCTCTCCTTGAAGCCACGGACACTTGGGCGTACAATATTGATCGTGGCAAAATCAACGCTGTCGTTTTTCTTGACTTAAAAAAGGCCTTCGACACAGTTGACCACGAGATCCTTTTATCCAAGTTAAGCCACTACGGCATATGTGGAAATGCGTACAAATGGTTTGAGTCATATTTAGATAATCGCACACAAATGTGTTCCATTAATGGGTCGTTATCTAATAGTCGCTCACTAAGTTGTGGCGTCCCTCAGGGAACGATTTTAGGGCCACTGCTATTCCTGTTATATATCAATGATCTTCCGAATTGTTTATCCAATTGTGAACCGAGGATGTACGCCGATGACACCCACCTTACATATGCAGGTGATTGTGTAGACAATTTGCAGTTGTATGTAAACCAAGACTTAGAAAATGTCCACAATTGGTTGAGAGCAAACAAACTTACGCTAAATATGACTAAAACCGAGTTTATGCTCATCGGTTCAAGGCAGAGATTAAGTACTCTCACAGATTCTCCGACACTCACAATTAATAATAATCAAGTTAGCCAGGTCACCACCGCAAAATCTCTTGGAGTGACCATCGATAACAAACTCGACTGGAGCGGTCACATCGATAAACTAACAAAGAAGATCGCTTCTGGAATTGGGGCAATAAAACGAATAAGACACCTTGTCCCTCAAGCGACTTTGCATCTAATATATCAAGGTCTGATTCAGCCACATTTTGACTATTGCAGTATTGTTTGGGGAAACTGTGGGATAACTCTGCAGAACAAGGTACAAAAACTACAAAAGAGAGCAGCCCGTGTTTTGACTTATTCAAATTATGATGCTGATGCCTGTCACTTGTTTGAGCACCTGGGATGGAAAAACCTAGCTTCCCAACAACAAATACAAAGAGCCATAATGGTCTATAAGTCTCTGCACGGTTTAGCTCCAGACTATTTATGTTCAAAATTTGAAAGGCGAGTAAACACCTATAACCTAAGAGACTCTGAGAATAAACTTAATGTTCCATTGCCGCGCACAAACTACTATAAAAATAGCTTCAGCTATAGTGGTGCCACTCTTTGGAACAGTCTTCCATGTGACGTAAGACAAGCAGAGTCTCTTAGGATATTTAAACGTTTAATTAAAGAAGTACGTTGAGGCACGGCATTCGTGGAAAGCAGCTTTTAGTTAGGTCCATGTTTTAAAAGTATAGTGTTTTATAAATAGTATAGTTAAGTATAGTGTTTTATAAATAGTATTTGAGTATTTTATCCATTTAATGCATTACTTGTAGCTGATGAATTGTCCGTGGGTAAATAAAGACTATCTATCTATCTATCTATCTATCTACTGTGAACACTCACAAAAGTCTGTACGCTTACCGGCGTCATACTTATGGAATAGCGTCTGCTCCTGCCCTTTTTATCAGCGATGGATCAGATATTACAGGGAATGGATAATGTGCGTTGTCGCATTGATGACATTTTAATCAGAACAGAACCTCATGAACATTTACAAGTATTAGATGAGGTGTTATCCAGGCTGGAAAAGCATGGCATAGTAGCTAAATGGTCAAAGTGCGAGTTTATGGTGCCAAGTGTAGAGTTCCTAGGCTACCGGGTGGATGGAGAAAGTCGGCATCCTACAGAGGAGAAGATTGCAGCCATTAATAAGGCGCCAAGCCCAAAGAACGTGGCAGAACTGCGCTCCTATTTAGGATTGCTGAACTACTATGGAAATTTCATACCCAATCTCTCTACACTGTTACAGCCATTACACGAACTGCTCCGGAAGGGGGTGAAATGGCATTGGACAGCAGAGTGTAAACTAGCTTTCGTGCACAGCAAAGCTGAGCTTGTGGTTGGCAAGGTACTGGTCCCATATGATGAAAAGAGAAAGTTGATCCTAGCTTGTGATGCTTCACCTTATGGTATGGGAGCGGTGATCTCGCATGAAATGGATGATGGTAAGGAACGTCCCATCGCATTCGCATCCCGAACACTCACCAAGAGTGAAAGGAACTATTCTCAAATCGAGAAGGAAGCACTGGGGATTATATTCGGAGTGCGAAAGTTTCACAAGTACCTGTATGGGCGATCCTTTCATTTGTTTATAGATCACAAGCCTTTGGTGACAATCTTCGGTCCAAAGACAGCCGTACCTACTCTAGCAGCAGCAAGGATGCAGCGTTGGGCAGTCATTTTGCAGGCTTACAATTACCAGGCCGAGTACCGTCCATCTACAGATCATGCCAATGCAGATGCATTATCACGTCTTCCTCGCGACAAGAAACCTCTGCCGGAAGAAGCCGAAATGTTCTTCTTCTCAGGCCTGGATGAATTGCCTGTTGACGCATCAGATATCAGCAGAGGCACTACAAGAGATCCGGTGTTGTCAAGAGTTTTGGAATACACCCTCTCAGGATGGCCAAATTATGTAGCTGATGAGGAACTTAAACCGTACTTTATGCGTAGAACTGAGCTAACAGCAGACCAAGGATGTGTCTTGTGGGGTATGCGAGTCGTCATTCCACCGTCATTAAGGAACAGGCTATTGCAAGAGTTACATGAAGAACATCCAGGCATTGTCGCTATGAAAGCTATTGGCAGAAGTTACCTCTGGTGGCCTAATCTGAATGCTGAAATTGAGCTGGTGGTGAAAAACTGTGAGGTGTGCCAGTCAGTACAGAAAGCGCCTCCCGTTGCACCGTTGTACCCGTGGAAGTGGCCTACTCGGGTGTGGCAAAGAGTACACATTGATTTTGCAGAGAAGGAAGGCAATTATTTCCTTGGATTAATTGACAGTCATTCCAAGTGGATTGAGGTGGCCCATATGACTTCTACAACAAGTCAGAGCACTATTTAACAGCTGAGAATGTGGTTTGCAGCTTACGGACTTCCCGAAGAAGTCGTTTCGGACAATGTTCCGCAGTTCATTTCCAGCGAGTTTGTCAGTTTCCTGAAGCTGAATGGAATTAAGCAGACAGTGGTGCCTCCTTATCACCCGTCATCCAATGGGGCAGCAGAACGCACAGTGCAAATTCTGAAGCAGGCATTGCGGAAGCATTCTGAAAGTGTAAGAAGAGGTGGAAAAAGGCGGTCCGTGAAGCATCAACTAGCCAACTGTTTATTCCAGTACAGGAACACTCCTCATTCAGTGACGGGGGTGACACCAGCAGAACTGTTCTTGAAGCGCACACCTCGTACCAAGTTTACTGTTTTACGGCCAAACTTACAAGAGCGTGTCCAAAACCAACAAGCCAAGCAGCAGCGACAACATGACAAGAATCGTGTAAAGATGCGTGAACTTTCTCCGCGTGACACTGTGAGTATACGAAATAATCGGGGAGGTGTGGAGAAGTGGGTTCCAGGCATCGTGATCAGAAGGTTGGGTCCATTAACCTACCTGGTGAGAGTGGGGCGCCAACTGCGTTATGTTCATGTCGATCACCTTCTGCAGACCCAGCGTCTCCTTTCAGAAGAGGAAGCCAATCCGGATCCTGAGAGAGAGTCAGGGTGGCCTCTAGAAGTTCCCCCATGTGTTACTGAAGTTGCAGTGGAGCCAGTCCCAAAGTTTCAAAGTCAGAACCCTGTTGCTATTCAGAAGGCAGATCCTTCAGTTCAAGTTACAGTAGCTAACGCCGGTATCCAGTCAGAGAAAGAAAGGCTCCAGATGAGCTTAATTTGTGACATTGTACTGAATATTAAGGTCATTGTAGCCTCTACAGTTCAAGACATTTGCTCGCTTTTGTTGATATTTCTGAAATGTTCTTCTGCCTTACCTGTGTGGCTGTTATAAACACTTAATAGAAGGGGAGGAAATATGATGTATTTGTAGTCAGCGGTTTTCTATATAGCATGCGCATTAAAAAATGGGGTCTTCCGAGTATGGCCGCCATGTTGTTAAAACGTGTTGTGTGCTTGTCTTTGTAAGCGGGTTCAATCTGTCCCAAATCTAACCATCCGTTGGTTTCTCGATATTTAACACTACCAATTACATATTTCACTATGGCGTGTACAGTTTCCTTGAAGACAAATGCCAGCAAATCAAATAATAAAAAGTAATCACATGGTTTCAAGAGCAATTCGGAATAAATGGCACGTAAAATGTTCAAAGGCTGACATAGGCGAGTGCAATTTGTGGTTTTTGAAAATTTTACAAGTGCTTTTTCAATCTACACTGCATGCGATAATCATGTGATTACTTATTTATAGCATACATGCAAAATTTCCAACGAGCTCTTGTTTATTTCGTGTCTTTCGGCTAATGTCCTACACGTACTTGATTGGTTAACAAATGACAATCAAAGTAAGCTTAAGCTTAATAAAAATACGAAGTACTTACTGATTTTTTGTTCTCAGTTTTCGGTATTTTTCCCGGATTTTCAAAGCCAGCATTCACGAGGCCCTCGCAAATTTTCAAATAGACTGCTTCATTCTATTTCAAGAATATTGAAAGATAAATAATTGTGTTCTACGCAGCAAGCAAAGGTTGTCATTTTAAGCTTAATGATTTAAAATTAAAATCGGAGAACTTACGCTTGCCGAGGTCACGCATACATCCAGCTGGCCAGCTATTTCTAATTCAGCGCATATAAGCATTATTTGCTTCTCCTCTGAGGCACTCCAGATGTTTCTTTTTTTTAGATGAATCCGTCGTGGTTGCCATTTTCCACTTTTTGAAGGATGTAAATGTAAACGGAACTCATTTTTCCCTTCACTGCAGCGCGCCTCTCTCAGCCGTGAAGGTCCGGGAATAAATGAATACAAAGCATGCGCAGCAATCGATCACGGCCTCAGCAAGCCGCGGACAACGTTTGAGTGCATTTTATACGAACACTTTCACGTCCAAGGTAAGACGCGGCTAGGATAAGCCCAGCCTCAAACCCCTCGGCCAGGATAAACCGCGGCTTGAGCTGGCCGTGGGCTGAATAAGCCGTGAACGTAGATTTTGTACCATTTATACGGGGAGTTCGCGGCCAGGGTAAGCCTCGGCTTATCGTCTCTCGCATAAACGGCCCTATAATGTGGAGTTGTGCTTCACAGCAGCCATTTTTGGTTCACAAAGGACCCTAAGACTCGCTTCCATGCGACTTCCGGTTTTTTTCCCGTATCGGCGTATTGTAGATAATCAATGGCCAGTAATGAGCGGGAGGTCAAAAGGGTACAACAAGTGCACCAACGGCGTACTGAGATTTCGTAAAATGTAACACACGCGGAATAATAGAAACAGGTGGAACCACCAGACAATTCTCTCCACGAAGAGGGCAAAAGAAGAAATGGACACCTGTAATTCTTGGGTTCCAGAACCTCGAAAAGAATTTAGGGAGTTTATGATTGTAGTAAGTGAAAAAAATCTACGGTATGGGGCCCCTAAAGATCCTCAAGAAACAGAAAAATGCATTGGTCATTTGCCATTCTTCGGTAACAATCAACCGACTTATAAAATCAGATTGCTGATTCACAGAGCGAGGGATCCATTCTACCTCTAAATGAATTGTTGAACGCATACAAATACTGAAAACGCCCCGAGCCATCATGTGCTTGATCAAAAAAATCAGCATGAAGCCTAGCGGACCTATTATTTCTCAGCCTTACAGCCAATGGCAAACTAATGTATGGTAACTTGTAGTCATTTTCAATGAGCACCGGTTGATCCCCAAAACCCAAAATTTATATTTAAGTTAACCTTAACACCTAAAAGACTGTTCACTTTCTGGCTCATATTTTTCCATGATTTCTTCTACCTGCGCCAAGTTATCTTCAATGCTTTGATTGACCTTGAATGGATTGGCTTCCAGACGGCTTGCTGTAGGAGAGTCCATGGAGGGTATTTTAGTTAGGAGACTGAAAGCTTCCTGGCCAGAACACGGATCTGTAGTCCCTAACCCAGTAACCATAGTTTCCACATTTGTCGCAACGGAAGTAGTTACCGGGAGCGTCTCTACGGCCTAAAAGGAATGACAAAAGAAAACGAAGAAACAGGAGGGGGAGGGTGGGAGGGGACAACGACCACAAAAAGGTGTACAAAATGCGAGGACCGCCAACGTGAATGAGGTACGGAATGATGCAGAGACTAAATACCAGAAACTGGTCAATCAGAACATGTGTGTAATGAAAACACTGTACATAAAAGAGGGCGCGGCAGGTGTTAAAGCGAAACAAGTACATATAATTACCAGACATGCCAGCGAAAATACATTTACCTTCTAATTCACTTCGCTCAAACGAAGGTAAAATATTTACCCTTAAATTCTCGTAATACAAACGAACAGAACAATACAACGAAAATGGTAGGATACGCAAGTGGATACAAACTCATGTGAACTCGCAAGGTCAATTTAGAGGCCAGATTTCTCACAACGAAAAAGCTGCTTATCAGCGCCCAATCTTACTTTCTTTCCCACGATCACTTGTAACTTGCTCCTTCTGCCGCCTTTTAAGACTCGTTGCTTCTCCGGCATTCTTGAGTCGGTTTTCATCTTCAGAGCCGGACGCCAATCCATCCGATTCACACTCTTCTACCACCTGCCAGCCGTCCTTGCTCTTGTGCTCAATTTTTATCACGTTCTGTCGCTTGCGAATAAGCTGCCTGGCTTCTTGGGAAATCTTCTTAATACGTTCTAAATTTGGCTCACCTGTTCGTTCTCGATTTTAATGTTTTCTAAAATGGAGTTCAATCCAACATTTAGCTCAAACTGCTTTTGGTCGGCCATTGTGCTTCAACTGTACAACTTCCTTGTCGATCTTACTCTTCTGTTCAATCTGTTTCCCTTTATCGTCCAATTCCGTCTCAAGATAGTCCTTAAACACGGAGACAACAGTCGCCGAGCTACCTCCGCTTTGGACCGCGGGTTGACCAGTTTCCGCCGGAGCGGATGAAGATTCTTCGCGTTTCTTCTGCTCGTTAGGCATTAGTTACCAAGAGGGAGGACAACTGCAAGAGAAGGAGAAACTGCGAGGACCGCAAGCGTGATTGACGTACGGAGTGGTACACAGAGAATAAATACCAGAAACTGACCAATCATGATCAGAACATGTGTGTAATCACAATACACAAAAGAGGGTGCGACGGGTGTGAGAGCGAAACAAGTACATACCAGTGGAAAATGCGTTTTCTCGCATCGATAGCTTACCATATTTTCTTTCTCATTCTAAGATTTGAATAGTTCTTCTGAAGCTTTGTTATGCTGTAAATGTAGTTATTTAATATCATCAACAAGTAAGCTAATGAATTGCGATTTTATTCTCTTAGCTCGTTGAACAACAACCAGTTAAAAGACTTGCCTAAGGACGTTTTCAATTTCAACACTGAGCTGGTTTTGCTGTAAGTAAAATCATTTTCCCTATCAACTTTTCACGTTACATAGCAAACGTTGAAACTAATTAAGATTAACGGACTTACAACCCGATGAAAACAGTGAGAGATACCACAGGTGTCCTTAACCAAAACCAAAACCTTTTGAAGGCTGCTTTAAAAAAGACGTCTTTTAATTTGTTTATCCCTCATCTTATTGTCTCATCACAGTCATCCGCTCCGTTATAATAAATCACTTCGAGCAGTTAAGACTGAGAAAGATGATGGTTGTGGAGTGGGTTTCGTTTCAAAAATCAAAATCAAAGCAATTATTAGGCTCACCAGGCACAAAAAGTGTGAACATCAAAATGAACCATCAGGCATTGTGCAATTCAAGGCTATACACGGAACTGTCATTAAGTGTTATCGGCTAACCAACTGGGGCGAGGTTAGCTAAACAAAGTAGATCTGCTAAAAAATCAAAAGAAACGCGAGTTACTTTTCGCAAAAAGGTAAAAAAAAGGTAAGGAAACTTTATTTATACATGGTTACAACTTAATGCTGCTTGCTTGTGGGGCCGTGTGGGGGAAATTTTTCTTTTTTAGGAGAGGGGAAAACCGGAGTACGCGGACCAAAACCTCTCGCAGCAAAGTAGAGAACCAACAAACTCAGCCCACTTATGACGCCGAGTCCGGGAATCGAACCCGGGACGCATTAGTGAGAGGCGAGCGCTCTCACCACTGCGCCAACCCCGCTCGTCGCACTCACTTGAAAACCACTCAAGTCATACAAACTGAGCTAAAATAGTAGAGTATCCTGATTATGTCATCTCAGAAAACAATGAAACACCAAAGGCTATGGGGTGTGATTACCGTCAAAATTAATTCTTGGTATTCTTCTATTGAGACATGCAGTTCTGTCATTGAGTTCTAGTATTCTGCTATTGAGACATGCAGTTCTGTCATTGAGTTCTAGTATTCTGCTACTGAGACATGCAGTTCTGTCATTGAGTTCTGGTATTCTGCTATTGAGACATGCAGTTCTGTTATGGAGACATGCAGTTCTGTCATTGAGTTATGGTATCCTGCTATTGAGACATTGAGTTCTGGTATTCTGCTACTGAGACATGCATTTTTGTCATGGTGTCCTGGTATTTCCAACAGTGAAGCCTGCAGCTTTGAAAATTTCGTTAAGCCATTTTGATGATGCGCATTTTATTTTGGTGTTTTGACATGGTAACATGCAGTTCGGCATGACACTCAGTAACGCGTTTTTGACATAATAATTTATTTCCCGCCAAAATGTAAATATTTTAATTTATCCCGTGAGTCCAAGATTGCGGAGGCCTTTTATTTTTTTTATTTTTTGCCTTTTATTGGGTGTGATTACCATCAAAATTAATACTTGGTATTCTGCTATTGAGACATGTAGTTCTGTCATCGAGTTCTGGTATTCTGCTATTGAGACATGCAGTTCTGTCATTGAGTTTTGGTATTCTGCTATTGAGACATGCAGTTCTGTCATTGAGTTCTGGTATTTTGCTATTGAGACATGCAGTTTTGTCATGGTGTCCTGGTATTTTGTAGTTCCAACATTGAAGCCTGCAGTTTTGTAATTTTGTTATGGTATTTTGATGATGCGCATTTTATTTTGGTGTTTTGACATGGTAACATGCAGTTCGGCATGACACTCTGTAACGCGTTTTTGACATAATAATTAATTTCCCGCCAAAATGTAAATATTTTAATTTATCCCGTGAGTCCAAGATTGCGGAGGAACAGGAAATGATATGATGTCTGTTAAGTAATTTGCTCAGTGGAATAATAAGGGAATTGCCTTCAGAAACGCTCAATTTTTATCGAATTGACAGCTTACAGTATCGTGTTGATTGGCTGTATCACAGAACGGTAAGGTACTGGCGCCGGGTGGGGGAGTACTCCTATAATGGCCTATACGGGGATGTTCCGCCCGAAAGGGGTACTTTTTTCACGCTTCAGTCGTATATCAAAGGCTAGGGATTTCACGAGTTGAAGAATATGAAAGGGTAGGGAAATCTGTCATTGAGGTATTTAAAGGGCCTTTCATTAAACACACATACCTTATGACTGTATTGTTTTAATTTATTGAAAATGACAAGAAGATTACGAAAGGAATACTATTTGTCAACATGGATGGGTCATTGAAAGTCACAAAAAAGATCAATTTCAGATATAAGCAATCGAGAAAGCCGTGACTGTAAGAGCCGAAAGTTTTTGTGGTCTATTTACAAGTACATTTACCGCTACGTTGTAAATCAAAGTCCTTCTGTGGAGCAACTCCAGTGAGAGGATAAATTGCGACAAATTTATATAAAAAAAGAAATCCAATTCCATTGCAATTTAACTCCACAAATGAAGTCATCACCCTTTTGGGGAAAAAAAAGAGAATGTTTTCTCCAAACAACGGGAAGTTTTTGGTTACGTGCTAGGCAACCATAATTATTCCCATGTATCAAGTTTCACTACGACCAAACGACACGCAATCCGAATAAAAATTATAAAGGAAGAACATTGCGTACTTGTGCGGTCTTAATGGTTCTCTGGATGAATTACGTGCGATAAATTTTACCTGTGAGAAAAGTTGACATACCAATTCATTTCTTTGCTTCTCGTTCAGCGAACTCAGACGCACAAGTCCGCAATGTTTTTCCTTTATAATTTTTTTCGGATTGGGTGTCGTTTGGTCGTAGTGAGACTCGATACATGGGAATAATTATGGTTGCCTAGCACGTGACCAAAGACTTACCGTTGTTTGGAGCAAACATTTCCTCTTTTTTTTCCAAAAGGACCATGACTTCATTTGTGGATGGAATAGAATCGGCTTTTATTTTCAGTTACGTCGGAGAAAATATTGAAATGTAATTTTATAGATACGTCGCAATTTATCCTCTCACTCGAGTTGCTCCACAGAAGCACTTAGATTTATAACTTAACGTATGTAAATAGACCACAGGAACTTTCGGCTCTTACAATTGCGGCTTTCGCGATACATCTGAACCTGTATTATTTTTTTGGTGACTTTCATTGACCCGGTCCGGGTTTTGCAAGTACGGTCTGGTCTGATCCTATCCGATCCTGGTTTTGTTAGCACCTGTTAGGTACCTCGATACTGAAATTATTGACTCTAGGATAGAACTTCTGTGCCAAGGACAAGAAACATTTACTGGTGCAAGAGGAAGACCAGTGTTTGATATACTAAAAGAACGGCTAGAATTTCTGGCAGAGAAAAGTTTACTGCTGAAGAAATGGCTCAACTGTTTGGTGCCAACAAACGTACAGTTGAAGTTTGGGCTTACTCTAAGAGGAAACTACGCTCACTTTGTCGGATGCTGAATATAATTAGATTCAATAGTCAGACTGAAACACCACAGCAGATTTTACATAAATTAAAATATTTACATTTTGGTGGGAAATAAGTTATTATGTCAAAAATGTGTCACTGAGTGTCATGCCGAACTGCATGTTACCATGTCAAAACACCAAAATAAAATGCGCATCATCAAAATACCATAACAAAATTACAAAACTGCAGGCTTCAATGTTGGAACTACAAAATACCAGGACACCATGACAAAACTGCATGTCTCAATAGCAAAATACCAGAACTCAATGACAGAACTGCATGTCTCAATAGCAGAATACCAGAACTCAATGACAGAACTGCATGTCTCAATAGCAGAATACTAAATTATAATTTTGATGGTAACCACACCCAATAAAGGCAATTAAATTGTGTCGGCTATGAATAGGACCGACTTTTCCGTAAGACCTTTGCGTATTTGAACTTAACATTTACGTCTGGAATGTCCACAACGTTCTGCTGAATATCAGATTTTATGACGGACTCAATGCGAAGAGGATATCCCCGTCAAGGAAGCTCTACAACGCACATAAGAAACCAGAAATTAAAGCTATTATCACGATTCATGGTACGTCGATCTTGTGAGAAACAAGCGAAATGTTTTGCTTATAATCAATGGCCAGTAATGAGCGAAAGCACAAAAGGGTACAACAAGTGCACCAGCGGCGTAATGAGATTTCATATAATATAATACACACGGAATAATATAAACAAATGGAACCACCAGACAATTCTCTCCACGAAGAGGGTGAAAGAAGAAATGGACACCTGTTATACTGGGGTTCCAGAACCTCGAAAAGAATTTGGGGAGTTTGTGATTGTAGTATGGGGCTATGGGCTGTGGGCCCCCCAAATATCCTCAAGAAACTGAAAAAATGCATTGGCAATTTGCCTCTCTTATGTCCAGGTCTGCACGCAGCTGCGAAAGTTGCGATTTTTCGCGTCCTTGCGAAAATTGCGAAAAATCGCAAGGTTGACGATTTTTCGCGTTACATGCGATTTTTCGCAGTTCTTTGTCATGTTAATGATCAGCTGAAACCCAATTGCACAAGCACAAACATAAGCGCAAGCACAAGAGCGCTTATTTCACTGTGAAAACGGGCTTAACGCAAACATAAGCATAAGCGCAAGCAAAAGCGCAAGGATGAAAATTTTTCATTTCCCTGTGCTTGCGCTTATGCTTGCAATGACTTGCTTGGTGTTCCTTTTCATTTCGCATAAGCTGCTTATGCTTGCGCTTATGTTTGCGCTTGTGCTTGAGTCGCAAGTGAAAACCAGGCTTTAATCATTACAGTAAAAATCTCTATTAAGCCCCCGGGGGCCTATTTAATTTCAAGCCTCATTAACGAGGGGTCTTGTAAGAGAGGGGGGCTTAATAGAGAGGGGGGAGGGGGGGGGGGGTATTTCAAATCTTAAACATGCTGATTTCTTCTTGAATTAGGTTTTGTACAAACTCAAACAATTGCAGTGAAACCCTTTAGTATTTTTAAAGAGCGGATGTCTGTAAATATCGACCAGAGGTAGGAATTATAAAAATTTCGGAAAATCCGAAAAAAATTTCTGTGGACTACCCTAGCTATTCTATTAATGAAAATATAAATTTTACTTTCATCGGATGAATATTTTGGTCATATGGATGGTGTCAAGTTCGGGCGCCGTTTAACCTCTGCCAGATCGCTTTTTCGAGGCCCTAGACCTGGCTACGGAAAGAGTTCAATTTGAATCTAATTGAAATATCATTCAAGCAACAAAGTTTCTTATCACATTTAAGAGGTTTGAACACGCATTTTGAGTGGTCGTGCCCTTGAATTGATTGCGACTAGAATATGTTACAGATTTTTAAATATTTACAAAATTTTGAGGATTTCGCGGGAGGAAAAGGCCAAAAATCACACCCGGTACCTAATTTGAAACAACAAAAACCATGGTGCTGTTGCGTGATTCGAGATTGTGTTGCATAACATAACAAACGGACAGCTGAAAAGAGATCGACCGGGACACAGGCACTTGGTCTACATGAGCTTGTTAGGAAAAACTAAATTATAGATTGAAAAAAAAAATTTTCAAATCACAATAGAACGCTTCAGACTTCCCCTGCTCACTTGTCTGATGTCTTTTTTCTTACAGTACAGTAGTCTTTCAAATGAAGAATGATCCTCGCAGGTGTGAACGCAATTTATGCAATTGCGAAAAGAAGCCTCAAAAAAATATATATATATTCAGGACTTCAAAGGGGTTTGAACCCGTGACCTCGCGATTAACGGTGCGATGCTCTAATCAACTGAGCTATGAAGCCACTGACGTTGGGAGCTGGTCAATTGTGGGTTCATATGTTCCCGTGAGAGAAATGAGTGTGAATGATATATGAAATGAATCATAAATGAACTGCGGAAATGAAATCAAATGAAGAATGATCCTCGCAGTTGTGAACGCAATTTATGCAATTGCGAAAAGAAGCCTCAAAAAAAAAAATTTTTCAGGACTTCAAAGGGGTTTGAACCCGTGACCTCGCGATTACCGGTGCGATGCTCTAACCAACTGAGCTATGAAGCCACTGACATTGGGAGCAGGTCAATTGTGGGTTCATATGTTCCCGTAAGAGAAATGAGTGTGAATGATATATGAAATGAATCATATATGAACTGCGGAAATGAAATCAAATGAAGAATGATCCTCGCAGTTGTGAACGCAATTTATGCAGTTGCGAAAAGAAGCCTCAAAAAAACATTCAGGACTTCAACGGGGTTTGAACCCGTGACCTCGCGATTACCGGTGCGATGCTCTAACCAACTGAGCTATGAAGCCACTGACGTTGGGAGCAGGTCAATATGTGGGTTCATATGTTCCCGTGAGAGGAATGAGTGTGAATGATATATGAAACGAATCATATATGAACTGCGGAAATGAAATCAAATGAAGAATGATCCTCGCAGTTGTGAACGCAATTTATGCAATTCATTTGATTTTATTTCCGCAGTTCATATATGATTCATTTCATATATCATTCACACTCATTTGTCTCACGGGAACATATGAACCCACAATTGACCTGCTCCCAGCGTCAGTGGCTTCATAGCTCAGTTGGTTTTTCAGGCTTCTTTTCGCAATTGCATAAATTGCGTTCACAACTGCGAGTATCAGTCTTCATTTGATTTCATTTCCGCATTTCATATATGATGCATTTCATATGTCATTCACACAGTAGTCTTTATAGATCGTTTTCACCGTCACGCAAAAAACCCGGCGTACTAGAATAAATTCCGAAACCGTTCCATGAAAGAAGCCAAGAAAATAAACATAATGAGAACTGCAATTTAGGTATATCAGAAAATGAGATGCGACAAAAAACTAGCAAATGAGCAATTCCACAAGCCTCAGATCTGTGTGGCACACCGTTTCTGAGTTATCTGCCTAAACTTTTAATTTTCACGCAACTTTAAAGAGCTTGTAATTGTATGCAGACGCCATATATACTGAAGTAAGTACATGTACAAGTAAGGTTCCCCAGATCAACCAATACAATGTACATTAACTTATGCGATAAAGGGGTTTTCTTTTTGTTTCTGAGCTACTATACATATACATATTCGAATTCTTGAAATGTTTTAATTGCTGAAAATCATAAGGGAAAACTATTTTTCAGCCATACAGCAGACCTATCTTGGTCACGCACTATGAAAATTTCCGTCCTTTAAAAACTAAAGACGTTAAGGAACTGGAAACTCGAGAAAATAATTATTTGTAAGTTATCTTCAACCTGATGTAAATAAAAACTCAGAAAACCTTGCTATTTTGAGTTTAGAAATTGATGACGTCACGGCAGGAAAGTAAACCACGCCCTTGACTCGTAGCACTAATTCGAACTGTAACTTTTGCCGACAGCGCCATCCGATACCAGAATCCTGGCGGTGATTCGGGCAAATTGACATTTCAAAGCTCGAGTCATGAAATAAAAATGAAAATAAACATAATGGGAACTGCAATTTAGGTATATCAGGAGCGCATGGGTATATTCATTGCCCGACTGAGGAAATATTGCAAGAATCATAGAGGGGAGCAGATGCTTATTCCTTTGATAGGTGATCGTTCATAGCACAAATTTTTCCAGCAAAGGAAATAAAAGTAAAACTTATGGGCAAAATGTTATATCTCACGATATCTATTCAGTCCCAAGTTTAGTCCCAATCCTCAAAACATGCTCAAGAATCCAGCCTTGTTTTATTTCCAGCTCCTGTGGGAATGAATGCAAAGTGTGCTGGTTCCCTCAGCATGTTATCAAATCTATTTTTATTCGCAGGCTACCTTGTCTTACCGGGGACTACCGTAGAAGTACGAAGTCCCTTATTCTTAAACAGCAAAATAATCTTCATGAACAGCTCTCAGAATACAGAATATCAGCCCCTTTACCCTAAAAGTTGATATTTTTAGAACTAAGTTCCGGTTGTATGTTGTTTAGAACTTGGGTATGGAACTGAAGAAAACATAAAACCGGGTCGGGTAAAAGATTTTTCTTCAATCCTACAGCGTATATCTT
Organism: Pachyseris speciosa; assembly: GCA_016490735.1. Taxonomy (NCBI): domain Eukaryota; kingdom Metazoa; phylum Cnidaria; class Anthozoa; order Scleractinia; family Pachyseridae; genus Pachyseris; species Pachyseris speciosa. The sequence continues at coordinate 382,049 of JAEMWC010000626.1, read as the reverse complement.
TTATTATCTCAGTATGCTGTGGGAGCTGGCCATTAATTATTTACTATTTACTATTTACGATTTACTATTTACTATTTACTTTTACCTGCCTTGCAACTCCGGTGCGCGCGTGCACAACACTATAGTACAGCTTATTAAACACGAGAGTAAAAAGAAGGTGTGTCTCAACCTTACCAACCCTCGCTAATACCAGCTCTGCTTCCGTCTTCAAACCACAGTTAGCAATACTGACTTGTAGGGTGTCTGTGAAGTGGAGCTCAATTGACCGATTGCAGTCTCTGATACGCACGTACTCAGTGTGCCCGGGTATTTGCTACTTGAAGCGCACTTTCCCCCAACCAACGCTCCATATTCACATGCTGTATTGTCCACATTAGTGATCAGATGTGTTCTAGCTGGCATTGAAGCTTTCTTATTTTCAATGCTAGAGAAAACTATATACCACGAAACTACGCTACCAGAATGGATGCCGCAAGCACAAAATTAGACTGTATTGGGACGTTGTTATTTGTGCACATGCTTTTATTATATAATGAGGTACTCATCTGATAGACAATCAGGACAAATAAAAAAGTGCTTAACTAAAACAAAAAAAGTATTTACATTGCACCAGTGGATTGTTTGCCACGTTCGAGGACCAGGAATCTGTAATCATGGTACAACGGCAACGTATGAAAATGAGCTTCAGCTCATTCCATTGGCGCAACTATAACATTTAGATCAGTGATCGAATTTTTTTCACAACCCGGGAATAAAACTGAAGTAGCCGGATCTCCTTGCGTTTCAAGTTACGGACAGCACAATCTCGACTGACGCAACAGCTGCACGAGACGCGTGACACGTCGAGTGTGTGTGCGGGGATTTCGCTGTAGTTTTTGGATCTTTTTGCAGAAATGAAGACGAACAAGGACAAAAGGTACAAACAAACATATCGTGCACCTGATTATATACTAAGCAGAATAGATATTTGGTGTTGTAACAGAGATTAAACTCTTCTTTAATAACGTCTCGCACAACTGCAACGATTACACAGCCAAAATGGCCGTCTACACTCTCTTCCCAAACCGCACGTGATTTCAGCCCTGAAATCCTGGGGTGAGGCTAGACTAGTCTTTTAGCAATGTTACACACTCCCCTCCCTAGTGGAGGAAGAGCATTATCAATCTCCTTCCCTAAAAGGAAGTCTCCCATCCAGGCAAGGACATGGCGGTCTCTGGTTGAACGTCTCGGTCGGAGGTCCGGCCCACGGTTGACAGCTGCAGCATTCTCAGTCGGAGCGGGGCCACCAGGTAGGGCATCTGCGGTGCGAGTCCGCGGTAGCTCCAACACAGCACGCTCTCCAACATTCAGATCCGTAGGTTGGTCAGCGTCTCTCTCGACGTCATGCAATGTCGGCTAAAGCTGAGGGGGTCTCCGTAAGTACGGTTTAAGACGATTAAAGTGCACAATCATTCTCGTTTTCCGTCTTCCCCGTGCGGGAGCGGCCTCCTCGCGCTGTATCCTGTAGGTGACCTCAGATATGACCTTCACTACTCGCCACGGTCCGGACCAGGGACGATAGAATTTCCGATGTACCCACCTCGGAACGGCCTTTTCCTCCAACCACACCAGATCACCCACTTGGTACGGCTTTGCGTTCCCCTTGCAGCGCGCGTCATAGACATCTTTCTGGTGACGAAGGTTGACTGTCAAATTTTCCCCTACTCGTCCATACACTCCCTTAAGAATTTATTGCTGTCTCTTGACGAAAGAAGGATAATCAGACGGCTGTTCTGAAGGAGGCCCCTCCCTCATTGCGTCAATAGGTAATCTCAACTCCCTGCCGAACATGAGCATACTGGGGGAGAAGCCAGTCGTCTCATGGGTGGATGCACGCAAAGCCGGGAGGACCTTAGGAAGGTACTCATCTCACTCCTCTTGCTCCTCCGCAACCTTGGCAATAACACTGGTAAACGTGTGGATAAGACGTTCCGCTCCCCCATCACACTGAGGGTGATATGGCGTTGTCCTTTGTTTGACGGACTCAATCAAGCTGCATAAGCCACGGAATGTCCTAGACTCAAAATTGCGGCCCTGGTCGCTGAGTACCCCTAGAGGGCAACCGAAGCGGCATACAAAGTTGTCCATGACAGCCTGGGCGACCGTGTTAGCCTCTTGATCAGGTAAGGCGTACGCTTCGGGCCACTTTGTATACATGTCCACCACAACAGCAACATACTTGTTTCCTTTGTTGGTCTCTGGAAGGGGACCGAGAATGTCAATCTAAATCCTCTCTAGTGGGTATCCCGTTTTAATAGATTGCATTGGCGCTCTCGCCCGCCGTATTGGTCCATTTCTGGAGCCGCAAGTATGACAAGTACGACAGTACAGTTCAATATCCGCAGAGTAGCCAATCCAGTAAAAGCGTTCCCGCACGTTGTCTGTAGTCTTGCGCACTGACAAGTGTCCGCACTGGTCATGTAACTCCTGCAGCACAGCACCCTTCAACTGCTCTGGGACACACACCTGCAGACTCTCACGTCCAGTCTTTTCGTCAAACCATCGCCGGTGCAACACCTTATTCAGCAAAAGCAACCTATCGTATTGACCCCATAGAGCCCACATATGCCGATCTCCCCCGCTCATTTCTTCTTTAGGTGGTCTCCTTCCTGCCTTAAGCCACTGTAGCACTGCATTCAGATGCTTATCCTTTGACTGCTCTGTCCTGAGGTGAGCACTGGACCATGGTGGGTGCGGCGGTCTGGTTCGACAAAAGCTGTTGAACTGTCACTGGCAGTCGCTCCAACAACCAATGGCTCACAAAAACTTTGTGCTTCATCAAGTGTGTCAGATGCGGGGTTTTCTGGCCAAGGTCGACGGGACAGACCATCGGCATTGCCATGCAGATGACCTGACCGATGCTCTATCTTCATGTCGTACTGTTGAAGGTGCTGAATCCATCGGGCTTCCTGAGGTTTAGGATTCTTAAAGTTCTGAAGCCACACTAACGAGCGGTGATCCAGGCAAGCAACTAACTGTTTGTTGACCAGATACGGGTAGAATGCTTTTGTCCCGAATACTAACGCCTACATCTCAATCTTGGTTGGCGACCACTTTCTCTGCGATTTTGTCAAGGCCTTGGCAACGTATGTAACTGGGCGCTCCTCGCCATCTTGCACCTGAGACAACACAGCAGCGACACCGGTTGTGCTAGCGTCAGTATCTAGAATAAATGGGAGATCAAACCTTGGGTATGCGGGAGCCGGCGCTTCACAAAGGGCTTGCTTTAGGGCGTCGAAAGATCTTTGACAGTCATTGGACCACAAAAAGTTTCTTCCCTTTTCCTCAAGAAGGAAAAGAGGGCTTGCAACAGTTGCAAAATCCGGAATAAACTTCCTGTAGTAGCCGATCTTTCCCAGAAAAAACACATAACTCAGACACATTGGTTGGTGGTGGCCAGGATTTTACTGCGGAAACCTTTTCGGGATCTGTGGAAACTCCCTCCGCTGACAGGATATGTCCAACAAAAGGTACGCGTTGTGGTAGCAGACAGCATCCTCCTCTATAAGGGAGAGAGCACGGTCTAAGGACTCACAGTGCTTGGCAAACGTGGCACCAAAGATGAGGGCGTCATCAAAGAATGCCAATATTTCTTCCTATGTCATTCCTGCTAAGAGACTGGCAATCTGCCCCACAAAGAAAGGAGCTGCGTTACAAAGCCCAAAGGGAACACGTTTCCATTGCCAGTGCCCCTGCTTTGTAGAGAAAGCTGTTTTCTCCCTGTCATCAGGGCGAATTTCGAACGCATGGTACGCAGAGACAAAGTCCAGGGTTGAGAAAAATTTTTCTCCAGCAAGAGTATCAATCATGTCCTCCACCCTTGGAATAGGGTAGTGTTCCTTAACAGTGACACTATTTAGCTTACGGAAATCAACACAGTAACGGTAAGAGCCATCCTTTTTAGAAGCTAAGACCACCTGAGCGCTCCAAGGACTGGTTGACGGTTCTATTACATCTTTCTCAAGTAACCCTTGCGTCTCCTCTCTTATGTACTTCTCCTGCTGAGGTGAAAAGCGGCGCAGTGGAAGTCTTGAAGGGGGTGCAGTCCCAGTGTTAATTCTAAGCTGTGCCTTAGTGCAGTGGCCAATATCGTGTGGCCCCCTGGATACTGCGTTTGAGTGCTTGGCCATGATTTTCCACACGATCAGCTTTTGATCGTCCGTTATCTGATCATTATCTATAGGGAATAGCTACCTCATCTCGTCAACTATATCCCTACTTAGCTCCGATTCGACCGACAGTCTATTGCAATTCACTGTTCTTACATCGCTATCATTGGTGACGGACTCAACCCTATAGTTTCGCGCTGTCGGTATTGCTTGGCCACCTTCTACGCCTGGACAGAACCCCCCCCCCCCCCCACCCACACACACTCACACACACACACACACACACACACACACACACACACACTTGTGCCCTTGTAGATTGTAACCGGCTGCCCAGAATAGTTGTAGAAAAGGACTGGGACCGACCCTTCATTGACCAAGGATAGAGTACTGGGTACTGCAACTGAAAACCTTTCAAAGAATTTATCCATGGGTTCAAGGACTCCCTGAACTCCCTCTAAATTTGCCCCATTGACCTGGCAAATGAGATCGACTTTCTGGTCTGGCTGAATGGTAACAGTTCCTACCAGGGAGACTCTGTGCACCTGCCAACTTGATCCATCTCTCAAGTACATTTCTGTATTTCCAGCGCGAAGGGTTCCCTTACTAAAGTCGACAACACAGCCATTGTCCCTTAAAAAGTCCACCCTAAGAAGAGCACTCTGCTTGAGGTTGTCACAAACATAGAACAGCTGCTTAGCTCTTATCCCTTTGAGGGCCGCGTCTAGTTCCACTGTTCCCAGGATGTTCAGCTGGGAGCCCTCGGTGCCCACGACCTTGGATCCGACCTTCCCTAGGGCCCCATTAAAAGCAATGCACTTGAAAACTTCGTTACTCAAAATACAGATTGGGATACCACAGTCCACTACGGCAGTCACAGGGACCCCTTTTATCTTGCAGTCAAGTAGCAACACGTTAGACTGAATGGAACTAATGCGTATCACTGGTACTTGGTCTTCGGGTGGGGAGCGACACGCTTTTATGCTCTGTCCCCCGCCCTGCGGAAGTTTTCCTTCGGGCAGTCCACCTGGAAATGATACACTGACCCACATGTCCAACACCCCCTGCCCCTGCTATCAGCGAGTCCAAACTGGGGGGGAGGGGGTACGTAGTTTCCTCGAGTACCGCTTGAAAGGACGGCATTAACCACTGCTTCGGCTGCTGCCTTTGCTGTAGCTGACGCAATCATAGTCGAAAGCTTTGGGGCCCAACCTGGTAGAGGTGGATTTCGCCCTCGACAAACTTCTTTATCGTGGGTTGACACTTCACTCACAACCCTTTCTCTCATTCTTACTGCCCTGAGTTCTAATGCGTCGAGCTCTAGAGCTTCCGACAGGGCTTTATCTAGGGTCGAGGGTTTAGAACGAATTACGTCCTTTGCCAGTGTTGCCCCAATTGCATCAGCGAAGTGATCTACACAAGCTTGTTCCAAACTAGCCGAGCTCAAAGTCGGGTAAGCCTCCCCGCACAAGCGTTTAATATCAATACTCAAATCTAACAAACTCTCTCCCACCTTTCTTTGTCGCGCTTTGAGCGTAGCTTTAGCGGCCTCGGGAACCTGACGCATGCTGATTTTTTGCGAAGAGCATCCACCATACACGTGTAAGAGCTCTTGTCACTCGGCGAGAGTTGAGACATAACCACACGAGCTTTTTCTTTCATGCACAGGAGCAGTTGATTTGCTTTTTACTCTTCTTTCCAGCTGTTCATTCTCGCACAAGCCTCAAACTGGACTAAGAACACTTGAAAATCTGTGTCGTTGCCGCCTCCTGAGAATTTTTCAGGCTTTACTCTCGTCGCCGCCGCTGACGGTTTCACGTACTCTTTGTTTTCAAACTCCGATACATTCTTCAACGCTTTCCTCGCCAATTCCTATGCCTCGTCCCTCTCTTTGATCAGCTCGGATTCTCGTTTTTCCAGCTCGCCGATTTCGTGAATGACTCGTTTGTGTTCCTTTTTCAGGGTTTCAAGGTTCTTTTGTGTTACGTGAAATTCTTCGCTAGTCGATTTCAAAGTAGCTTTCGTCAGCTTCAACTGCACGGTAAGCCGCTCGATTACATCCTCCAGAACATCCCTCGAGGCCATTTCTTCGTATCACACCGCTGCCACCAGATGTGCGTCATGTTAGACAGCAGTTTAGTGTTGTCCTAAATGAGCGAAGATCCTAATAAAATCGCCAATCAGATAAGGCCGTGTTTGCAAACAGCTTTTATATGATAGTAATAATGGCCTTTATTAATGATTCAAAAGAGACGTTAAGACTTCTATTAGCGTACTTAAACGAAGCGTTCTCGAATTTCAGCAAATGAGCCTGAAAATTGGATGATAAACCGGCTGGAAATTGCGAGCAGACGTCAAACATTTGCATACCACGAAAACACCACACCCGCTTATTTGCATATTGTGACGCAATTTTGCTCGAAGTACAGCAGCTCACGACGAAGACGAAATAAATGAACTATATTTTGCAGAGGCTGTGGAAGATTCAAAATATTTTGATCATGAAAATCGTCGGAGGTCCATTTCACGAAGATGATTACGGTATTTCCCTTGTCGCCACGTTTCGCTTGATTGATCACCGCGATCATTGCGTGAAGAGATTTGTTATCTTTGCATTTAGCCTGAGACTAGACTCCGCAGTGAGGTAGGTATGCCGCTATCTATTCAAATTTTGGAAAATTGGTTTAAAAAAATAGGGTGCACATTATATACGGGTAAATTTCGAAAAAATCTGCGATCAGATAACGCTTGTTTGCAAACAGCTTGCCTTGCGTGACTCAAGTGACGCCGCTTAAACAGCGAACAATTGACAACGTAAGCCATTGTCAGAGAAGTTATTTCATTTGTTTTATTAACTTATGACTTGCAATTCCTATGCCCTAGTCCACTATTATTACCTTACGTTTCTGTAAATTAATTTGCTATCAAATGGCAAAACCACCACAAGAAATATTGCTCTTTATCTAATCTACCATTTTTCAGGTAACAAAACCACATCAGAAACAAAGAAATTGTCTCTGGGGAAAAGAACAAATGTAGTGTATTAGACACTTAATAATTGAGTAAAAAAAAAAAAAAAAAACAACCGTAACCAGTTAAGCCTTGTTCACACTTGTGACATAAGCACAAGCGTAAGCGCAAGGATAAGCATAAGTAAACGCTAGTGTGCATTGAGGTGAAATAAGCACAAGCATAAGCACAACAAAAAGAAATATTTTCCTTTTTCTTGTGCTTATGCTATCACAAGTGGGAACTGGTGTGAAATAAGCATAAGCGCCATCTTGTTTTCTTCCGCCATCTTGTTTATCCACCGATGTGACTCGCACTGCACATGCGCAAGTCACTAGTGTAAACGTCATTGTACTTTTGCTTGTGCTTATGCTTGTTCTTATCTCACAAGTTTGAACCAGGCTTTACGCTGACCAATCACAATGGTGTACATACAGCACCATACACAAGAACAAAAAAAGTAAATATTGAACCAAGCATAAATTTGAACTACAACATATGGACTACTAGTACTTATTTTTCCCTATTCTTACTTCGTAGTTCACACAAATTTAATGTATAAAACAAGAATCTATCTTGAATCATGTGCCTCATTATTCGCCCATATTTTGGAAGGTAGGCAAAAGTCTGTTCGCACACTTCAGTGTTCACCTATAAAGAAAAGTAAAATCATTGTATTATTGTTCATCGGTGTCATTGTCTCAATTTTGGCTGGTCAAAAACACACAGCTAATTACTGCTGACATTGTTTTCTTCCATCATATCTACAGACAATAGGTGTTATACATGCACAAGTGATGCCATTTTGCACGCAATAGTTTTACACATGCAAGCAACACGTTTGTTTTGCTGAAGTAAGTCTACAATTGAGCTGCAGAAATTATTGAACTTGGTTTTTGCTTGATAATGAGAATTAACACGGCCTCGGCTAGTGTTATCTAACACAAACTTGGCCATGATAATTCTTGCTATAAAGCCCAACCACTTAGTTCGCTTTTGTCAATGTCTTTTGGAAGATGACTTATGTACTTGCAGTCGATGGGCACTTTGCAATATATTACCAGTTACAGTGACATCCAACATAAGCTTAAGCAATCTTACTTTACATTACAAAACATTACACATGTTATAATAAACTTTATTATATATCTCACTTTGTACGCGCGCTGTGATTGGTCAATTTTGCGGGCCGTATTCTACAGTACGGCCCTCTTAACTTCAACTCGCTTTCTTTCCCGCACCCCGGATTAACCTCAGAGGTATAATAAATATCTTACTAATTATAACCTCCTTTTCTCTGTCCGTACTTGTAAGTTAAGGATCTTTGTTTTTTTTTGTTTTATTATTATTATTATTAATTTATGGCCCGCGCACTTCGTGCTTGGGCCATAAATCAACGGGAAAAAAACTGGGTCCGTAACTTACTGTACGGACCTCGAACTCGGTTAGCAAGAGGTATGCAAAATAGTTTCTTTTCTGTGGTTAAATCATTAAGGAAACCTCCAAAATATCGCTTAAAATGACAAATTTAATGTAACAAATGTTTACCTCATATCCAAAAGAAAATAAATACTGTTATAGTGTCTGTACTTCGCAGCTTCTAAATCCACACGAAGTGAACCTTTTACAATTTTAGCGATCCGAGTGAACTTGACAAGGAACAAATTCAGTACCAGTCTCTCTCTAAAGTGTGTTGACCCCTTGCTAAATTGAATACTTTGGTTCCTTCGCAAATGGCGATGGCAATCTTTTAGTCTTCAATAACAAACATACCATGCCTGAAAAGGCTACATTTAAATATGTCAGTTGCACTACAGTCAAAAATTCGCCGTGCCTGCAACAGATGTGGTTATCTACAACACATCGCTGATTTCGATCGACGATCAATTGATAAATGAAAGACATATCTTTCACCTGCTTGCACTGTACAGTATGTTGCCCAATTTCCGGCCGGTACCAGTTTCCGGCCTTGCGCCCGCTAGTTTCCTCGTCCTTTTTAATTTCCGTACACCAAAGTATTCCCAAAGAAATACGAACATTTCAGCTACCGATTGATGGTTTTGGCGGGCTGTTTAGTCGAGAAATTGCAGAGTAGTGAAATTTCATCGAGGTGAGTTATACTTCAGCCGCTAATATTTACGCGGCGCATCTAACGAAATAGCCCATTTCATAGCAAATATCCCAAGGAGCTGGATAATTTTTCACGAGCTTTTAGAGTAAAGACGAAAGTGACTAGGGAATATGTCATCATTAGCTAGTATTTAGCTGTTCTTGAATTTCAGGCGTAAAAATATTAGCGACGATTTAACCTTGCTGTGCCAGTTTCCGGCCAGTAAAAGATGCATTGCTCTAAACCTATTTTTGAAGATTTCAAATAACTGGATGTTAAAATTTAGTGCTCGAAAACTTCATGGCGTGTTAGTGTGTACCAAAATAACGCAAAGTAGTTGTTGCGGGTCACGGTCATTGCGGTCATAAAATGATGAACACCTTGATGATTTGTGATGTAGTCACGAACACCCATTACCCCTACACCTCCCTTTTTAAGTAATCGCTTTGCTTTAAAAACCCAAAGAACGGTCACTAAGTCGCTTTGTATCTACAAAACGAGAAACAAATATGAGCTATAGGCTGACACTTCGGTTTTCCTCATGCGGTATCAAGGAAAATTTGCTTTATATTGACGGCCGGAAACTGGACTAGTTGGCCGGAAACTGGGCAACTTAGTACTTTGGCGAAAAGAAGCATTATTTAAAAGATACCTGGAGAAGGCCGCCAAGCTTTGTGCATTGTAAAGGTAAGTAAATTTACCATCTTTAAATGAAAACTCAGAAATTTTACATGTACTGAAAAGAAGTTGTAGTGCTTGCAATCTAAAGTGGCCGGAAACTGGGCAACATACTGAACTGATTTAAAGAAAATAGTCACTGCTCCTCTAAGGGTTGAGCGTTCTTTCACTCCGTTCACTACAAGCAAAAAGACTATATATATATATATATATATATATATATATATATATATATATATATATATATATATATATATATATATATATATATATATATACATATGACTTCAGGTGGGTTCCACACTGATAAATCCAGGATAGTGCTCAACAATAATGGAGCGGTGATAACAATGTGTTTCTACTCAATCTCGTTTCATATGGACTTTAATACAGGTCTGTTTCGTAGACCAACAAAGAGTTAGTCCACTCATCAGTTAAATTCCATATACACTGTAGCATCGCTAAGGTTTATAAACCTTAGCGATGCTACAGTGTATATGGAATTTAACTGATGAGTGGACTAACTCTTTGTTGGTCTACGAAACAGACCTGTATTAAAGTCCATATGAAACGAGATTGAGTAGAAACACATTGTTATATATATATATATATATATATATTATATATATATATATATATATATATATATATATATATATATATATATAGTACAGTAAGACCCAGGTTCGATTCCTGGCTGAGCCACATTTCCACTTAATTTTTTCCATTCCCATTCCATTTTCCATTTATTTTCCATTAACCACATAAAAATACAAAATTTAAAAATACGAAACACAAGAAATTTATAATTTAATGACTTAGTTGTGTTGATTTCTGTTCCCAAATTAACCTTGTATATATAGAGATTACTTCATGGGAAATGCGCGCGTACGATTTTTATTCACGAGTTGAGTAGTACCCGAAAACGAACGAGTGAGTGCAGCGAATGAGTGAGTTTTCTGATACGTATCAACGAGTGAATAAAAATCGTACAAAGCATTTCCCATGCTGTAATTTCTTTATTTTCGTGTAGTATTTGATACACAAATTGCACGAATGGGGAGATGAAAAGTGTAAAAAGTTTATTTTAAAATCGGTCAACAACAACTAAGTTAATGAAAGCTTATAAAATTTATAACACTTACTGTGTTCATCGTATATTAGTAAAGTCCAATGTCTATTAATAAACGAAGCCATGACAATAAACTACAGAGTCACTTTCCAGTTCTAAAGGCCTCAGACGTTTCCATTTCGTCGTTTCGGGACTTGACAGATTTGTGGCAAGCATCAGAGACTGATTTACAGTGTAGATGTGAATGGAAAAATTATCACCTTGAATAACAGCTCCACTGAACAGTATTATGGGGTGCTTACCGGTATTCTGGGAGTCGGAGGACAACGGACAGGTTGTTTCAGAAATATTCGAAGCTGACCATTAAACTTCGAAGCGAAGTCGGCTCGAACTCGTTGCCATCTTTTGTGCCGACAGAGATGATAAATTTGTTAATGCGTTCATTCAGCTCAGCCACTGGAATATCTTCAATTTTCCGGTCTTCGCCTTTCGTTTCCAAATATCTTTCAAGCAATCTTACATCTTGTTCAATTTTTTGAGCGGTATTTTTGTTTTCGTGTTCTAAAATAAATTCTTCAACTGAGCAAACAGAAGCAAACCTTCCTCGGCCATTTTTCAAAGCGCGCGAGTTTTTGTGCAACGGCTCTAGGATGACGTATCCTTCAGTACGTTAATTCATCATTAGTGAAATTTTGTCGTTCGCGTTGCTGATTGGACGAACGATTTTTCTTTCACGGTGGATAAATCTCAGTACCTAACACACATGTAAACTGAGGGTTCTGGTGCAGTTTGCACTCGCAACAGAACATCATCCCAATCGCCTCGTCGCGCCGCTTCTCGGCAATTGGGATGATGTTCTGTTGCTCGCGCAAACTGCGACCAGAACCCTCATTTTACATGTGTGTCTCTTTGCAGGTAAGCCCCCCAAAAACCTTTCCCTTATATACCCGGCACCAAGCAGACCCGCCGCATTTGCACCACACACACACCCCTATTAGCGAAGCGCGCGCAGGGTACACAAAGGAATGGCAGTAGCACGCGTAGGGGACGAGGTCCTCAACGAGTACTACGGCGAAGCCTCCCCGGCGGAGGAAACAATGGCCCGCCTGCACAAGCCCCAGTTGTGTGGGACGAGTATAGAGTTTCAGCCACTGAATTTAATGATTGGCTGAATGTTTACAGAATGGACGTCGGTCCTGAAAACCCATAAAAGGCAGAGTATTATTAATTTCACGGAAAACACAATGCGCGACAAAAGGTTTGATGTTATAAAGAATGAAATTAATAAAATCGGAAACATTAAAGTGCAGTTTGGTTTGGAGGTACATTTAAAAAGAGAAAGGCAAAACGAAAATGGGGAAATGGTAGAAGAAAAACAAAGACACTACTTCAAAGACAAACCATATGTCTTTACAAAAGCAAACCTTAACAAACGATTTGTTTTAAGATTTGATGAATTTGTCGACATGATAAAATATAAATATATATATAAGTAATATACTAAAGGAACCATGCAAACACAGTTTGCCACTCAGCTTTCGACACACATCTCTGTTGAAAGAAAAACCTTTTGCCCCGAGTCGGAATCGAACCGACGTTCCCCAGTTACTAGTCGGGCGTGATAACCACTACACTAGGGACTTTAAGCATCGACAACGGGAACGGCAACGGGGACGTGAGACTCTGAGGGAAAACCAAATATCGCATTGCGCATGTCTGGCGCGAAATATTTTGACGTTCTGCTTCGGGCCCGACGTGAGAAAGCTTAGTTTGGCGTTTCACATATTTTAGCTCTATTTTTGCCCCCAAATTGATAATTTTAATATGGATTGATGCCTTAAGATACCAAGGAATTGAATCATTGAGTTTTTGCCTGATTTTCTTCCCCAAACTATAAGCTTAAAAAATTTCATCAGTCGGCTGTTTCAAAACAAAAAGCTAGCGCCGATGCCTCCGAAATTAGAAATGATTTGCGAGCCTCACACTGTTTATCGACAGTTCTCTCTAACATTACTTTTTCGCATTCGAAATAAGACATACTAGAGCTGTTAATTTACACTAAACCTGGCCGAGAAAAATAACTAGTCATCAGTGTTGCTCTAAACTATTGTCCAAAATTCTCTATCGTATCGTAGTTTTCAGTTCAAACTCCTAGATGTAAAGATATTGAAATTGACATGCATGCTCGTACTGCTAAAGCGTTTCTCGCAAATCCCGGCCTTCGATGCAGAACATTTCAATTGAGTTCATGTTAATCTAGTCGCTACTTCTAGGTAATATATTGGTGATTTTTTCATTTTTATTTTATTTTATTACATTACCTCGGCTAAAGATGTGATATCTAATCTCCGATAAACACTTGTCGTTCTCCAGCACTGATTTGTTGACGTATTCAGTTTGTACAACAGTAAAAAATCTACATCGGTCATATCAACATTAAAATGGCTGAACGCGAAGGAATATTTCGAGAGAAGTTGGCGTCTTCGGCGGCTGCTTAACTGCTTCCAATTTCACTCCACAACCGCGTCCTCTCCCCAGTATTTTCTCGGTTTTTCCGTCGCCGTTGCCGTTCCCGTCGTCGATGCTTAAAGTCCCTACTACCGGAGCAACCACGCTGGCAACGCGGCCACTTTAGAAAGTGAGTAGTATCGCACGTCGGCCATTCCTCGGAACATTTTTCTCTCGAGACTTTTGTGTGTTTCCTGGCTTCTAAATTCCCTGGACGGGAATTAGAAACATATATATGTAAATACCTTCGAAGCCATGAAAGCCGTAGAAAGGAACCATGCAAACACAGTTTGCCGCTCAGCTTTCGACACACATCTCTGTTGAAAGAAAAACTTTTTGCCCCGAGTCGGAATCGAACCGACGTTCCCCAGTTACTAGTCGGGCGTGATAACCACTACACTACCGGAGCAACCACGATGGCAACGTGGCCACTTTAGAAAGTGAGTAGTATCGCACGTCGGCCATTCCTCGGAACATTTTTCTTTCGAGACTTTTGTGTGTTTCCTGGATTCTAAATCCCCTGGACGGGAATTAGAAACATATATATGTAAATACCTTCGAAGCCATGAAAGCCGTAGAACAATATACTAAAGGAACCATGTAAACACAGTTTGCCACTCAGCTTTCGACACACATCTCTGTTGAAAGAAAAACTTTTTGCCCCATATATATATATATTTATCCTGTTTCCCGTTTCAAATATAACTAAACACAAGGGAAAAAAACATTTTTAAGGACCACCTATATTTCGACTGTGTAGAACAGTCTTCCTCGGGGTGAATGACTGTTACAAGCGTTACACGCAATTATAAAAGTGCGGCTTACAAATCTAAACACGTGAGCGCTAACAATTATACCGGTAACAAAAAGCGCGTGCAATACAAACACGAACGCTAACGGTAATAATAGGCGCGTGCACTAGAAGAGCCTGACAAGAAATTAATTACGCGCTCGACTTCTGCGGTTCTGACAATAAAAAAAGTCACTTTCGTTAAGACCCTCCGGCGCTATTGTTCTCAATCTGTATGCCCATTGGCCCTCTTTCTCCAGCAAATTGTCTACACTACCATAAACTTTATCAATTATTTGAACTGAGACATCGTCCAAACCATTGCGTCCCTCTGTAAAAAAGTGCTTGTAGATTAAATCATCGCTGGCCCTATCTCCTGGTTCCAACCTTGAATGTCCCCTCAATCTACTTCTATGGTTATTAAATCTGAGCCTAAATTTAGTAACTGTTGATCCCACATATTGTTTACCACAAATCTTGCAACTTAGCAAATAGATAACACTGCTACTGTTACAGTCTAGGTTATAGTTAATGTTGTATGATTTTCCAGTGGTGTTGCTGACGAACGTATTTCCGATGTTCAGATAGTTCTTATTTCTACAAGTTTCGCAGCGCGTAGAAGAACAACGGTAATTTCCTGGCAAAGAAATATTGTTGTCAGGTCGTATTCTAGCATTCACAAGATAATCCTTTAGGCTTTTAGGGCGACGAAATGCCACCATAGGACATTCTTTAATGGCCTTCTTACATCTGTCAGACATATGTAATAAGGGATGCAGATCTCGAAGTATTCCCCCTATATTCGGCAATCCAGGGTGGTAAGTCACAACAAACGGCGTCCTGTTATTTTTCTTTCTTTCTTGAGCCGGCGTTAGTGCTTCATTTCTGTTAATCCTCTTAGCCCTTCGAATTTGTCGACGTACAAATCTCTCATCGTACCCTCTAGCCACTAAATAACCAATTAATTCAGCAGCCCGGTTGTCGAATATCTTATCCGACGAACAAATTCTCCTCAGTCTCAGAGCCTGGGCATAAGGAATTCCTTCCTTACACCCCCTCGGGTGACAAGATCTAAAGTCGAGGTATTGATGTTTATCCGTGGGTTTCACGTACAAATCTGTCGTTAGAATGCCATTACTATTGATCACCTTTACATCAAGAAAGTTTACCCTGTCCATAGACCACTCCCAAGTAAACTTGATAGTGTCATGCGCACTATTTAGATACTCTAAAAAGTTCTTGAGTTCTTCTTCTCCAGCTGTCCAAACCATAAAAATGTCATCAATGAACCTAAACCAGGTGTAAGGTTTCGTGTGATATCCATCAAGAAGGCTTCTCTCTAATCTGTCCATAAACAAGTTCGCATATGATGGAGCCATCCTGGTGCCTATAGCTGTTCCCAACTTCTGTAAATAATTTTCACCATTAAATTCAAAGTTGTTGTTACTTAAAACTAATGCCGCTAATTCAACAATTCTCTCCGTGGGAATAGTAACATCCAGCCTACCATTTAGAGCTTCCCGTATGGCTTGGAGCCCCTCCTCGTGCGGGATATGAGGATATAGACCAACCACGTCGATGGTTACGAGGATGGACCCCTCTGGTAGTTTTCCCATATTAAGGGGGGACTAACTTAACTACAAAATGAGCTAACATTGTTGCTATGGAAAGTTCCCAACGCTCATATCTTGGAAACCCTAACTTGCACAGGCAAGCTGTCTGGCTATGATTTTACAATCAAAAAGGTTTACAAGATTTTCGAGTCACAACCATATTTGGTAAGTCACGTGACCAGAACAGAAAAAGGCCTAAAACTCGAGTGGCGTACACTTCTGGATATCGAAAATGGTGCCAATGGTTAACAATCGCCAAGGTGCAAAACTCTACGTATCGATTTTTGGAAATTCGCATTTTTCTGAGATTTATGACGTCATAAGCACGCAAATTCATACCATTTCGTCATTATCATTGCAGTTATGTACGTTAACAACAATTGCTTAGGTAGGCTTGTAAAGAAGGCTGGAATATCTCCGATTGGCCAGAAAAATCGGAACTTCACATAATTTTCTCCAAGTTTTAGGGATTTTTCGCTCTAAGGCGCGGTTGGGGCCTGGGACAAGTTACGCTTGCGCAATAGCAATTTATTAATTTTACATGTTGACCTCTTCGCACATTTCACCAACACAGTGGCAAAAACACCGAAAAACTGTGTTGTACAAATACAGTCCGCAAAAATCCCTTGGCAACAACGCTAAGTCTGTAGTTAAGTTAGTCCCCCCTTAATGACCTTCCTAAGAAAATCATTGGTATCTTTAATGTAAGAATTCACTTGAGGCACAAGGGGCTTAAGATGAGAGTCCACGAACTCTGATATTTTTTCAGTTGGGGTTCCACTTCCCGATATCACGGGCCGACCTGGACAGCCCTTCTTGTGAAGTTTAGGCAGTAAGTAGAACCTACCCGCCTTCGTGTCACCGTCAATCCAAAGGTAATTCAAAGTATCCTCATCAATAAAACCATCAGCGTGTAGTTGTTGAACTTTGCTATTAATCAACTCTCTCATTTCCATTGTAGGATCTTCAGGCAGACGTACATACACCGTTCTGTCATTCAGTTGCCGCATCCCTTCCAATATGTACTTATCCCTGTCCATCACTACAACGCCTGAACCTTTGTCTGCTTCTTTTATGATAATGTCATTATATCTCCTCAAATTAGTTAGTGCCTGTTGTTCCTCCCTAGTCAAATTTCTGTTAACCCTTTTATTTAGAGCGCTGGACAGAATCTGCTTCTCCAATTCCAAAACATAAGCTTCCAAAACCATTTCTCTGTTTTTATCAGGACACCAGGTAGACTTCTTTTTAAACGCCGGAACATCCGAGAAATTACCCGCAACCTCTTCATCACTATAAAAGAACTCCCTCAGTCGAATGCGTCTAACATACTCTGTAATGTCTTTGCGTAATTGATAAACGTCAATCTCCTCAGGGGTAGGACAAAACTTTAATCCTTTTGACAGGACCGAAAGTTCTGCTTCAGACAAAACCCTGCTAGATAAATTAACCACACGCTGTACACCTTGATGAAATTCCTGGTGGGGAATAGCCCCTAAACCGACTTGTTCCTGCGCTGTAGCCTCCTCTCCCTCCACCCTTATCTCCTCCGTAATATTCCCTTCAGAGGTCTAAATCATTCGCTGTTGTCTCCCTAACATTTTCTCTTAACATGTCATTCAAGTTAACAGGACTACCCCTATAGGATAACATATCAGGCTCAATGGCAATTACCATCCTTCCCTCAGAAGGCCCAGTCAACAGGACTGGCGAATCCATAGGCAGTGGATTCAAATTGCACGGCTCTTCTTCACCCAAATCTTCTATAACTACTAACGGTTCTTCATTACTGTCAACTTCCCTTCGGATATCTGTTTTGAATTTTTGAGATCTTGTGGGCACAACAACGTTATCCCAGATGGTTTGCAGTTGCGAAAATCTCTGAACTTTGGTGATGTTTCTGGGGATTTCAAGCAACAGTGGGAACAGGTTTTGATTTCTTCGTCAAGAAAACTTTGTGATATGACCGCGAAGGAGTTTGGACGTCGACTGGATGAAGTGACTGATAGGATACAAGAACGTGAGTCTGAAATAGTAACTCAGTTTAGTAAAGATAAACTGCTGGAATTTAACGGTAAGATCCAACAGATTACGGAGAGATTGCAAGGTTTTTTGAAGAAGAGAAGAGAGAATAAGTTGAACACGTTCATGCGTAATTCTATGCGTATACAAGAGATTGCTCATGATTTGTCCGTTTTGTCTGAGAGTGACGAGGAGCGATTAAATCCCACGGTATCCGAGATTGAAAATTTCATCACAGATATCCGAAGGGAAGTTGACAGTAATGAAGAACCGTTAGTAGTTATAGAAGATTTGGGTGAAGAAGAGCCGTGCAATTTGAATCCACTGCCTATGGATTCGCCAGTCCTGTTGACTGGGCCTTCTGAGGGAAGGATGGTAATTGCCATTGAGCCTGATATGTTATCCTATAGGGGTAGTCCTGTTAACTTGAATGACATGTTAAGAGAAAATGTTAGGGAGACAACAGCGAATGATTTAGTAGAGGGGCGTGATTTTATTACACCGAATGAGACCTCTGAAGGGAATATTACGGAGGAGATAAGGGTGGAGGGAGAGGAGGCTACAGCGCAGGAACAAGTCGGTTTAGGGGCTATTCCCCACCAGGAATTTCATCAAGGTGTACAGCGTGTGGTTAATTTATCTAGCAGGGTTTTGTCTGAAGCAGAACTTTCGGTCCTGTCAAAAGGATTAAAGTTTTGTCCTACCCCTGAGGAGATTGACGTTTATCAATTACGCAAAGACATTACAGAGTATGTTAGACGCATTCGACTGAGGGAGTTCTTTTATAGTGATGAAGAGGTTGCGGGTAATTTCTCGGATGTTCCGGCGTTTAAAAAGAAGTCTACCTGGTGTCCTGATAAAAACAGAGAAATGGTTTTGGAAGCTTATGTTTTGGAATTGGAGAAGCAGATTCTGTCCAGCGCTCTAAATAAAAGGGTTAACAGAAATTTGACTAGGGAGGAACAACAGGCACTAACTAATTTGAGGAGATATAATGACATTATCATAAAAGAAGCAGACAAAGGTTCAGGCGTTGTAGTGATGGACAGGGATAAGTACATATTGGAAGGGATGCGGCAACTGAATGACAGAACGGTGTATGTACGTCTGCCTGAAGATCCTACAATGGAAATGAGAGAGTTGATTAATAGCAAAGTTCAACAACTACACGCTGATGGTTTTATTGATGAGGATACTTTGAATTACCTTTGGATTGACGGTGACACGAAGGCAGGTAGGTTCTACTTACTGCCTAAACTTCACAAGAAGGGCTGTCCAGGTCGGCCCGTGATATCGGGAAGTGGAACCCCAACTGAAAAAATATCAGAGTTCGTGGACTCTCATCTTAAGCCCCTTGTGCCTCAAGTGAATTCTTACATTAAAGATACCAATGATTTTCTTAGGAAGGTCATTAATATGGGAAAACTACCAGAGGGGTCCATCCTCGTAACCATCGACGTGGTTGGTCTATATCCTCATATCCCGCACGAGGAGGGGCTCCAAGCCATACGGGAAGCTCTAGATGGTAGGCTGGATGTTACTATTCCCACGGAGAGAATTGTTGAATTAGCGGCATTAGTTTTAAGTAACAACAACTTTGAATTTAATGGTGAAAATTATTTACAGAAGTTGGGAACAGCTATAGGCACCAGGATGGCTCCATCATATGCGAACTTGTTTATGGACAGATTAGAGAGAAGCCTTCTTGATGGATATCACACGAAACCTTACACCTGGTTTAGGTTCATTGATGACATTTTTATGGTTTGGACAGCTGGAGAAGAAGAACTCAAGAACTTTTTAGAGTATCTAAATAGTGCGCATGACACTATCAAGTTTACTTGGGAGTGGTCTATGGACAGGGTAAACTTTCTTGATGTAAAGGTGATCAATAGTAATGGCATTCTAACGACAGATTTGTACGTGAAACCCACGGATAAACATCAATACCTCGACTTTAGATCTTGTCACCCGAGGGGTGTAAGGAAGGAATTCCTTATGCCCAGGCTCTGAGACTGAGGAGAATTTGTTCGTCGGATAAGATATTCGACAACCGGGCTGCTGAATTAATTGGTTATTTAGTGGCTAGAGGGTACGATGAGAGATTTGTACGTCGACAAATTCGAAGGGCTAAGAGGATTAACAGAAATGAAGCACTAACGCCGGCTCAAGAAAGAAAGAAAAATAACAGGACGCCGTTTGTTGTGACTTACCACCCTGGATTGCCGAATATAGGGGGAATACTTCGAGATCTGCATCCCTTATTACATATGTCTGACAGATGTAAGAAGGCCATTAAAGAATGTCCTATGGTGGCATTTCGTCGCCCTAAAAGCCTAAAGGATTATCTTGTGAATGCTAGAATACGACCTGACAACAATATTTCTTTGCCAGGAAATTACCGTTGTTCTTCTACGCGCTGCGAAACTTGTAGAAATAAGAACTATCTGAACATCGGAAATACGTTCGTCAGCAACACCACTGGAAAATCATACAACATTAACTATAACCTAGACTGTAACAGTAGCAGTGTTATCTATTTGCTAAGTTGCAAGATTTGTGGTAAACAATATGTGGGATCAACAGTTACTAAATTTAGGCTCAGATTTAATAACCATAGAAGTAGATTGAGGGGACATTCAAGGTTGGAACCAGGAGATAGGGCCAGCGATGATTTAATCTACAAGCACTTTTTTACAGAGGGACGCAATGGTTTGGACGATGTCTCAGTTCAAATAATTGATAAAGTTTATGGTAGTGTAGACAATTTGCTGGAGAAAGAGGGCCAATGGGCATACAGATTGAGAACAATAGCGCCGGAGGGTCTTAACGAAAGTGACTTTTTTTATTGTCAGAACCGCAGAAGTCGAGCGCGTAATTAATTTCTTGTCAGGCTCTTCTAGTGCACGCGCCTATTATTACCGTTAGCGTTCGTGTTTGTATTGCACGCGCTTTTTGTTACCGGTATAATTGTTAGCGCTCACGTGTTTAGATTTGTAAGCCGCACTTTTATAATTGCGTGTAACGCTTGTAACAGTCATTCACCCTGAGGAAGACTGTTCTACACAGTCGAAATATAGGTGGTCCTAAAAAATGTTTTTTTCCATTGTGTTTAGTTATATATATATATATATATATATATATATATATATATATATATATATACACACATATATATATATATATATATATATATATATATATATATATATATTGATAAAACTATGTTAATATTGCAACATATCAACCTTTTAAAGGCGGCACTTACATTCCGACACCAAAAAAATTAGCCAGCAAAAACGCAATTATCAACGGGCAAACCAAAGATAACAAATGTTTTATAAGAGCGCTTTTTTTTTCCGGCAACCAATGTTTCGGCAACCATTTTTGGAGGAAAAAATAACGCCCAGCCCAGGCGAGCCGGCTATGGGAGCGCAAATTTTTTTTGGCAAACAATTTTGTCGGTCGCCGAAAATACACCCTATTAGACGTTGGACCCCAGGCGTCATAGGAATGGATTTCCGCGAACAATAGGGGGGTTTCGCCAACCAAACAGCAGAAGCCACAGCGGGAGACACAGACACAGCAGCCGCCACGCAAGCTGCCGACGACAAAAACATGGAAAGAGCGAAAGTGGCGACAAAACAAATCTTCGAAAGTATGGGCCTCCGATGCCAAAAAGCCGTCGTAGCCCACCTTCTTCTGGAAAACGCGTACGAAAGCAACCTTTTGTCCGACATTTCCAAAGTCGACTATCTGGCAGGGAACCTCGGCCGCACGAATTTGCGCCCATTGGCGGGCCTCCCGCCTTTCGCCGACGATATCTACGTGTTTAGCTATCTGGCCAGAGAGGAATGCGTCTTCCAGAGAGGGAGGCTTTCCCGCACGAGCGCGGAGAACGGGGCGGCAAAACTTGTGGTGGCAAGCATTTCCAATGCTTTGGAAAGAGCTACGGGGAGACGGAGCTTACACACAGCCATTGTGCACACAGCGGTCTTGGCCGGAGAAGCAGGGAGCAGCACAATCCGCGCAACCATCGACAGAATAGAGAACGACACCTTGTGCAGAGCGAAAGGGAGATGGCGAGAGATCCACCCGCAAAAAGAGATCGTCGGGTATTTCGTGGCGAAATGCGACGTTTCTGAAGTTCCTCTGGAGAACCTGCACAACAGTCTACCGGTTTTCGAAAGGTGCCTGGGGGGCTTCGGGTTCAGGATATACAGCATCGACTACACGCAAGACTTTTCTGGAGTTCTGGACCGCAAAGCGCTTGCGCGAGCGCTTGTGGCCAATCTCGGTTTTCCAAAGGCGGGGGAGTTCTGCAGAGCGATAGGTGCGAACGAGTCGACAATCCTGGAAAACACCGACAGCGTCGGGGAACACGTCTGCACCTGGATCTCGTCCATCGTCGAAGGGCGCACAGCCCACACAAAAATCTACAACAAGGTCGTGTCGAACTTCGAGGCAGGAGGAATCCGCCAACCTGTTGGCGGCCATCTGGCCGACTACGCCGACTGCCCCAACCAGCGCATCCGCCGAACCTTCCTGCACCCAGACGTGAAAGCTCGAGGGTGCGCACGCATCAAAGTCTCTCTGTACGCCTGCCCGCAAAACGAGCTCTCGAGCGAGAAAGCCGCCGACTGCATCAAGGAAGCCTTGAAGAAAGTTTCCGTCGAAGGCGAGGAAAACGGCCTCTTCGTGGTCCAACCGCCTTGCAAACAGTTGCAAAACCTCGCCGCCAACCTAGACAGGTGCCTTTTTCTCGCTGACAGACTGCAAGGCCACATTTTCGTCGCGTGGTACGCCCACATGACGATAGGCCAAACCTCTTGAGTCAATGTGCGCCCCTCCCAGGCGAAGTACAAGGACAGGCAAAGTGGCTTTCGGTCTTGTTCGATTTTCCTGGTCGACATCCTTGGTGCCGACGACGAAGGGGTGGATCTCGGACCGCTAAGCTGCTACACGAAAGACGCAAACGCCCGCACCATCCTCGCTGCGAGCAAAAAACCGCCACAGCTCCACCCAAACGGGAGCGACCCGTCGGCGCTTCTGCGGGGCAAAAAATGCCACGCAATCGGCTACGATTCTTCGAAATACCGGCTCCAAGAAGTGCCAGAAATATCCGCACAGCGCAATTTATCCGCGCTTTCGCCAAGAAACCGAGAAAACGTTCTCGCAGAGATTTGGTACGCCCGCACAGCCGAGGAGTGGAGACGAGCGCACTGGCAAAGAGAAGAAAATCGGCGCAAAAAAGAGGAGGAAGCGACAAGGCGTCGACCAGTGGAATTCGCCGCCCTGCGAAAGTTCGCCGAGTTGCGGAACAAAATCGAGGCAAAAAGCTGGGAGATTCGTGCATCTGTCCTTGGCACTCTGGAAATGGGGACACAAAAAGTTTCGGAACTGGCGGCAGACAAAAAATGGCTAGTCCTCGGTTTTCGGGGCAAAGAAGACAAATTCCGCGTTCTCTTGCGGCACAACAAAGAAGCAGCGGTTGTTGTTTGGGCGACAGAAGGTTTGCGAAAAATCCTCCTGGGGTGCGCGGACTGCTTCCGCTCGGACGGGCAGCTTTTCTGGCAAGAGTCTTTCTCTGGTTTCCGCAAACTTGGAGGGTTGGAGTTGCAAATCGAACCTTCGAGAAGTTTTAAAAACTAGGAAGGAAAAACCATCGTATGGAACCCCATCCAGGTGATAGCCGCCCCAGACCGCGGAAGGCTTGCATTCTTGCAGGCTCTTGGAGCCAAATGCGAGGAGTACGATTCCCTTTGCGCGGAATTGGCCCAAAACGATCTCCAGAAAATTCGTGCACCGGGCAACAAAGCGACGAAAAAAAACATCAGACTTTCCGCCAAGGGAGTACATATGCAAACGTTTCTCTACGACAACATTTCGAAACGCTTTGCGGACCATTCTGTTCTTGCTCCCGCTCAGAGAAATACGGGGAACCGGCAACAGACAAAGAAACACCAACGCACGGATTCTTTCTGGAAAAAGGGATCACCACGATGGGTGGCCCAGAAGCGCTCAAAAAAGAAAAACCGCATTGCGTTGCCAACTTGGGGAGGAGAAAACGACAGCGAGCAATGCTTTGCAATTTCCAAAAAATGCCCAACAATTAGGTAGGTAGGTAGGTAGGTAGGTATACTTTATTTAAATCAAGAAACACGCTAGCCCCAACAACACTAAGCTGGTTCCCATGGAGGGCGTGTTTATACGGACATAAAAATGAAAGTAAAGCTAATACTACGAGTTGATAATATGATAAATCTAAAACTACGAAAATTCAGCTAAGAACGAGAACTAACCGTTATAAACTAAATATTAAAAAGTATTAGGGTAGCTAGGACATAACTAACACAAAACTATATTGCATGACATGACCCAATTACGTTTCGATACATTTATTAAAGGAATATGTCGATTCCGCTACTTTTGCTTCATTTGGGAGTTGGTTCCAAAGCATCGCGCCGCTGTATTTGAAACTTCTTTTTAGAAACTCTCTCTTCGGTTTAGGAAGTGTCAGATCTGTAGCACTATTTCTAAGATGCTAATTAGTCTGATCAACATTTCTTCTACCAAAAGAGTTCCTGAGATCGGGCGCA
>JAEMWC010000626.1:340000-355000 GCA_016490735.1 Pachyseris speciosa | reverse complement strand
CATTTATAGCGAAAATATCAAAAGGTGTGCTAAGTAAGACATGCCTAATTTCATCGATATGTTGGAGTAGACTATTAACATTCAGGTTGGCAATTTTGAGACCCTTTAGTTTAGCGACGTTACGCATTGTGGAACCAAACCTACCTCTTATTGGGTCATGACAAGCCGTGTCTACCGACGTGGTTTCTTGTGTACTGGGGGAGCAATTGATCCTGACGCTAGCTGCATTATTAACTGTCCTAGCTGACGTAGTGGGGTGTGAAAACCCTGGGTACGTCTTGCTTTATTTGCCGACGGTCTGAGAAATTTAATAAAACTAGTAGCTAAGTAAGCTGATCCCTTAGAGTTCAGGTGTAATTTACTACTGTTGAGGCAGGATCCATCTATATGTGAATTGTCAATGAAATGAAAGCCATTTCTGTTGCTCATCTCCGTAAGTTTTTCGTTGACCTCCGATAACTTCGTCGACACATCAATGTCTTCTCTGTGTGTGAGGCTGGAGATACCTATTTTCGCGGTTTGGAATTTATTTCGAATCTTCAAAGCCAGGTTTTCTGTTTTTGACACACAAGACTCGACACTATCAGATGGCAAATTATTCGTGCCCGAATGAATGATCACATGCGAGGGCTCAACATCGATGTGGATGCTATCTACTTCATGGCAGATTTGGTCGCTGGTTTTACCTGGATACATGCGATTGTCGACTGTTTTCTTGGTGAGTTTCTGGGATCGATGTTCTTCATTAGGGAATCTCCTATAATTACAACTGATTTCGGTTGAGCACCTGATGTAGCACCTCTCGTAAGCTGAGAGGGTTGAGAGAATTGTAGGCTGAGAGGACTGTCGACGGTTTCACAGCTGCTTAAAACTGGGAAGCGATGATTTGTTGTTGATTTTGTTGCGTTAGTTAACACATTCCCCTCGTCAACAGGTTCACAATTACTTAGCACTGAGAAGCGATTGTTTGTTGTTAATGTTGTTGATCGGCCTCCCAAGAGGATTGATCGAGGTTGTTGATCGACCTCCCAAGAGGATCGAACCTCTGTATGCAAATCATTTTTGTCAGTCTCTTGGATTGAATGTTTATTTTCCTTATTGATTTCATTATTTAGGATTTTTAGAGCCGTTACCAAACTCTTATTTTCGTCATGGACTGAACTCGATTCCCGCTTCAAAGACTCATAACTGTACTCAAGATCACTTAGCCTCTGTCTAAGAGCGCGATTTTCGTCTCGGAGTCTCGTTAATTCCGATGGTCGGAGCTCCTCGTTGGTAATAGTTTCCTCGCTAAGTCAATTGCTCAACAACGATCTTGTATTTCCTTCGACCTGCTTCTGTAAAGTCACCAAGTCGAGTTTAATGCCCTCTATTTCAGCAGACAATTCTCGACTCAGCCTTTTGCAGCCACAATTATCTGATCTACCGCCCTCCCCAGAAGCCATTACCTGTTGTTTATGGCTATGGATGACTTCAGGCACCGATGGTGGACTTTTTGATCCTTGCGAACGGGCTTTAGCTTCGAACGTCGATGTATCGCAAGAATCAACGATGGAGTCGTCTGATAATGCCCCGACTGGCAGCTGTGTCCATTTGATGCAAGGGGTCCATGACCGCCCGATTACAACACAGTTGAATTTGATAAAAGTGAATCACTATCGTCGATTGGCTTCTCAGTCCTATTGCGCTGAATCAAGTTAACTAGTTGCTCCTTCAATAAAGGACCGTCCTTCCCTTGAGAAGAGAGAGTTAATTGCTTTCCGCGATACCACGTTATCGTCAATCGATTGTTATAACTTTTAAACGTCTTCGCTGTTCCGCCAGGTGACGACCATTTCCCCTGTTGCTGAATAGTTTCTTCCACAAATTTCTTCAAGGTTTCCAGGTCGCCAGTCCAGATCAGACGTTTACCTTTAAGTAGCAAATTTTCTAGTCCAGAGCTATCATGTTTAATCGAAAACAGTTCGGCATTTGTGTTCTCCAAGGAGGTGTTGTCGGAGCTAATAGAAACAGGACCGTCCGCCATGATACTTCACGTGTTCACAATTGTCCAATAATTGCCCACCAATACCCAACAATTTTGCAGGGCATTGTTGGAAAATAACCAAGTGCACCGGTTTTTCGATTTCGAGTCGTGCGCGTCCTGGTATATATCGCAAAACATGCCTTCTGCCAAAGTTGATTCTGCCGAAGAGATTCGAGGAATCTTTGTCGCGCGAGGAAAAGAGTCGCCCGCATCGATCCGGCAACGCTTCGGGATTGGTACAACAAGGTTATATAGAATATGGAAAGAAGCTGCGGCTGCTGCCCCTTCTGTCGAACCAGCCCAAGTGAAGCCAAAAAAAGCAGATTCGAACACTGTCGAACCAACCCAAAGCAAAAAAGATTCGAATGCTGCAAAACCAACCGAAACACCAAACACGGAGCAAACAAATGTTCTTTTCACCAGATCTTGGACAATTTGCGCGACTTTCAAAAAGACATGGCTCTTTTGTTGGAGTCCCAAGAAAGCCATTTCGAAGAGGTGGAAGATTTTGGTTCCGATTTGCAGGAACTGGAAGCGGAAGTGGGCGAAACCAGAGAAGGAATCCTGGAGACCATAGAGAAAAACAGCAACGCTTTGCGAGAAAAAAACCGACAGAATTGTTGGCGCCACCAGTGCGGCAACATCTGCTGTTTTCGGTGTTGTGCAAGTTGTTGGGATTGCTTGTGGGCTTGTGGTTTTCGTCGTGCTTCTGCGTGCAAACTTGTATCGAAAATACCAAGAGTGGAAACAACAGAGTGTCGCGCCATCCGAAAAGAAGCAGTTGGCCAACCCGTCACCCGAAAAGGAGAAGTTGGCCAACCCGCCACAGCAGCATGCGCGCCGAACAATTCGTGCAATGGAGTACAGGGCTGTTTTGTCGCGAAACGTAAGTGCAGTTGGGTTTTGCGCCAAAAGGGCGGCACAATTGAAAAAAAAGATATACGGAAGATGGAGCTTCTGCTGGCCACCAGGTGTGTGCCGCGTTTCCCTTTCGACCAGTTCCGTGTTCGCGAGCAAAAATACGAGCACCTGGAAGAAAAGGTTTGCTGGAAGGATTGGGCAGCTCTTTGCGAGTTTGCCGCAACGTTGGAAAAGAAATAGGCCCGCATTGTCGGCCATATCGATACGGAGACAGCGAAAAAATGGTTCGACTGGAATCTCGGGAAACTCTCTGTTTTTGCTTGCGATGAAGATTTCGTTTTCTGCGTCGAGAGTGGAAGCGTCGTTGCCGTGTAGGCTACGCCAAGGCCACCCGGCGGCCCTTTTTCTTGCTCGGTGTCGTTTTCTCCTCCCCAAGTCGGCAACGCAATGTGGTTTTTCTTTTTTCGAGCACTTCTGGGCCACCCATCGTGGTGACCCCTTTTTCCAGAAAGAATCCGTGCGTTGGTGTTTCTTTGTCTGTTGCCGGTTTCCCGTCTTCTCCGAGCGGTAGCAGAAGCAGAATGGTCCGCAAAGCGTTTCGAAATGTTGTCGTAGCGAAAAGTTTCCATATGTACTCCCCTGGTGGCAAATCTACTGGTTTTTTTTCGTCGCTTTGTTGCCCGGTGCACGAATTTTCTGGAGATCGTTTGGGCCAATTCCGCGCAAAGGGAATCGTACTCCTCGCATTTGGCTTCCGCGGTCTGGGGCGGCTATCACCTGGATGGGGTTCCATACGATGGTTTTTCCTTCCTGGTTTTGGTTCGATTTGGGTTCGATTTGCAACTCCAACCCTCCAAGTTTGCGGAAACCAGAGAAAGACTCTTGCCAGAAAAGCTGCCCGTCCGAGCGGAAGCAGTCCGCGCACCCCAGGAGGATTTTTCGCAAACCTTCTGTCGCCCAAACAACAACCGCTGCTTCTTTGTTGTGCCGCGAGAACGCGGAATTTGTCTTCTTTGCCCCGAAAACCGAGGACTAGCCATTTTTTGTCTGCCGCCAGTTCCGAAACTTTTTGTGTCCCCATTTCCAGAGTGCCAAGGACAGATGCACGAATCTCCCAGCTTTTTGCCTCGATTTTGTTCCGCAACTCGGCGAACTTTCGCAGGGCGGCGATTTCCACTGGTCGACGCCTTGTCGCTTCCTCCTCTTTTTTGCGCCGATTTTCTTCTCTTTGCCAGTGCGCTCGTCTCCACTCCTCGGCTGTGCGGGCGTACCGAATCTCTGCGAGAACGTTTTCTCGGTTTCTTGTCGAAAGCGCGGATAAATTGCGCTGTGCGGATATTTCTGGCACTTCTTGGAGCCGGTATTTCGAAGAATCGTAGCCGATTGCGTGGCATTTTTTGCCCCGTCATTCCCACACAATTTTTTCTGTTGGCGGCAGAAGCGCCGACGGGTCGCCCCCGTTTGGATGGAGCACGGTCGGTTTTTTGCTCGCAGCGAGGATGGTGCGGGCGTTTGCGTCTTTCGTGTAGGCCAGAACTCCACCCCTTCGTCATCGGCAGCAAGGATGTCGACCACTAAAATCGGACAAGACCGGAAGCCGAAATCCCCCGCCACCAAGAGGATGGCTTTTTCCTACTTTGCCTGTTCTTGTACCTTCGAAGGGGAGGGGCGCACGTGGACTCCCCAGATTCGGCCTTTCATTGTGTGGGCATACCACGCGACAAAAATGTGGCCTTGCGGTCTGTCGGCGAGAACGAGGCACCTGTCTAGGCTGGCGGCGAGGTTTTGCCACCGTTTGCAAGGCGGTTGGACCACGAAGAGGCCGTTTTTCCTTCTCTTCGACGGAAACTTTCTCCAAGGCTTCCTCGATGCAGTCGGCGGCTTTCTTGCTCAAAAGCTCGTTTTGCAGGCAAGCGTACAGAGAGACTTCGATGCGTGTGCACCCTCGCGCTTGCACGTCCGGGTGCAGGAAGGTTTGGCGGATGCGCTGGTTGGGGCAGTCGGCGTAGTCGGCCAGATGGCCGCCAATAGGTTCGCGGATTTCTCCTGTCTCGAAGTTGGACACGACCTTGTTGTAGATTTTTGTGCGGGCTATGAGCCCTTCAGCGGTGGACGAGATCCAGGTGCAGACGTGTTCCCCGAAGCTGTCGGTGTTTTCCAGGATTGTCGGCTTGTTCGCACCTATCGCTGTGCAGAACTCCCCCGCCTCGAAAACCGAGCTTGGCCACGAGAACTTGCGCAAGCGCTTTGCGGTCCAGAACTCCAGAATAGTCTTGCGTGTAGTCGATGCTGTATATCCCGAACCCGAAGCCCCCAGGCACCTTTCGAAAAACAGGTAGACTGTTGGGCAAGTCCCCCAGAGGAACTTCAGAAACGTCGCATTTCGCCACGAAATACCCGACGATCTCTTTCTGCGGGTGGATCTCTCACCATCTCCCTATTGCCTTGCACAAGGTGTCGTTCTCTATTCTGTCGATGGTTGCGCGGATTGTGCTGCTCCCTGCTTCTCCGGCCAAGACCGCTGTGTGCACAATGGCTGTGTGTAAGCTCCGTCTCCCCGTAGCTCTTTCCAAAGCATTGGAAATGCTTGCCACCACAAGTTTTGCCGCCCCATTCTCCCCGCTCGTTCAGAAAAGCCTCCCTCTGTGGAAGACGCATTCCTCTCTGGCCAGATAGCTAAACACGTAGATATCGCCGGCGAAAGGCGGGAGGCCCGCCAATGGGCGCAAATTCGTGCGGCCGAGGTTCCCTGCCAGATAGTCGACTTTGGAAATGTCGGACAAAAGGTTGCTTTCGTACGCGTTTTCCAGAAGAAGGTGGGCTACGACGACTTTTTGGCACCGGAGGCCATACTTTCGAAGGTTTGTTTTGTCGCCACTTTCGCTCTTTACATGTTTTTGTCTTTGGCAGCTTGCGTGGCGGCTGCTGTGTCTGTGTCTCCCGCTGTGGCTTCTGCTGTTTGGTTGGCGAAACCCCCCTATTGTTCGCGGAAATCCATTGTTATGGCGCCTGGGGTCCAACGTCTAATAGGGTGTATTTTTGGCGACCGACAAAATTGGTTGCCGAAAAAAATTTGCGATTACATAGCCGGCTTGCCTGGGCTGGGCGTTGTTTTTTTACTCCAAAAATGGTTGCCGGAAAAAAAAATGCGCTCCTATAAGCGCATCCCAACCCATTTCTTTCCGTTCTTCGATGTTTTTTTTATTACCTTTTTAAGGATGGGCTCACAAAGCAAGTGGTTGCTTGTGATCTTTGGCGGAAGTTTTTCAATCAAATCCGGTTGCCATATATTTCTAATACAGGCTTGGGCGGGCGGGCCGTTGTTTACCCCCGCCGGGGCTGCCGCGCCGTAGTACTCGTTAAGGACCTCGTTGTTTCCCTTCGCCGGGGCGGCTTCGCCGTAGTACTCGTTGAGGACCTCTTTCCGTGCTGCTGCCATTCCTTTGTGTACCCTGCGCTCGCTTCTCTAATAGGGGTGTGTTTGTGGTACAAATGCGGCGGGTCTGCTTGGTGCCTGGGTATATAATTAAAAGGTTTTTGGGGTACTTACCTGCAAAGAGACACACACATGTAAAATGAGGGTTCTGGTCGCAGTTTGTGCGAGCAACAGAACATCATCCCAATCGCCGAGAAACGGCAACACAAATTACAACGCTTCTTTACATTTGAATATGACCGGACCTGTTTTAGCTTACGCCATTTGATGTTGTAGATAATATTGTGTTTATGGGAAAAATACATTATTATTTGTAAACCCGAAATTTCAACACTAAACAATAGAAGCGATCTGGTATCTACATGTAGACATTCCAAAAAATTCCTCTTAAAGACGGTGCTCGCTTAGATTAACCAATTATATCCGTCTACGTGTCACGCCGCATTGTTCTGTATTTTCAAATTTTGTGTATATTCTCATGTATCCGTTATTTTTGGCAGTTGCCTGATGATTGCTTCGCAAGAAGCATGAAACTCTGAGTAGCAATAAATGTCTTCGACCAAATAATCCAACTCTGAAAATATACATATGGCTCTAGTTTATCTATTGAGCACTTTAATAGCTGATGAAGACTTCAATTCATTACCCTTCTATATATATATATAATTTGCACAGAATTTCTCTTGCCAGGAGAGGGGGTCTAGATCCTGTCTGCTTTTCAACGCCTTTAACGGAACCTCCCTTGCATTTTCGCACTGGAAATTAAGGATGGACACTTATGGTTGGGTGCCGATCCAGCCGTCTCAACCAAAACAAGCCATTCTCCGGACCGGTTTCGACTTTAATGTCTTCTTCAGCGGAATTTTACAGTTTCAGCTTGTCCGGTCGCTTACGCGCCGTTGCACTTCATGCATTAACTCGTTCAATTACAGTCATTTATATACTCTGTATAATTAACCATTATGTCTATTACGTCAGTGCGACGTCGATAATTCGATCAACAAGCAGTTTTAATTTCAAACGAAATGGTTTTCCGTTCATCTTGTTGAAATAAATGTCTCTATTCTGTCCTTTGTTGGACCCTGCAATCGCATTTTATCTCTCTTTAAAGTTCTTGCTGCTTGTGCCTCCTTTGTTATCTGTTTGCCACTTGAGAATATTATTGTGTAGCTGAAACTGTTTCTTCTCTGATGTTAATAGCGGCGGTGGTTAAATCTTGCGCGTGCGGTACGGTGGTCTTCTATCGTTTGTGTCGACAACGCGCCCATGTTAATGCAAAAACCCAAGTGATTTGGTGTTACCTTTTCCTCCATCTAGACAAAGCGATTATATAATTTGCACAGAATTTCTCTTGCCAGGAGAGGGGGTCTAGATCCTGCCTGCTTTCCAACGCCTTTAACGGAACCTCCCTTGCGGTTTCGCACTGGAAATTAAGGATGGACACTTATGGTTGGGTGCCGATCCAGCCGTCTCAACCAAAACAAGCCATTCTCCGGACCGGTTTCGACTTTAATGTCTTCAGCGGAAAGAGAAATTCTGTGCAAATTATATAATCGCCTTGTCTAGATGGAGCTGTAAGATCGGCACCCAACCAGAAGTGTCCATCCTTAATTTCCCGTGCGAAACCGCAAGGGAGGTTCCGTTAAAGGCGTTGGGAAGCAGGCAGGATCTAGACCTCCTCTCCTGGCAAGAGAAATTCTGTGCAAATTATAATTGCCTTGTCTATATGGAGCTGTAAGACTTCGGAAAAGGTAACACCAAATCACTTGGACTTTGGCGCGTTGTCGACACAAACGATAGAGGACCACCGTACCGCACGCGCAAGATTTAACCACCGCCACTATTAACATCAGAGAAGAAACAGTTTCAGCTACACAATAATATTCTCAAGTGGCAAACAGATGACAAAGGAGGCACAAGCAGCAAGAACTTTAAAGAGAGACAAAATGCGATCGCAGGGTCCAACAAAGGACAGAATAGAGACATTTATTTCAACAAAATGAACGAAAAACCATTTCGTTTGAAATTAGAACTGCTTGTTGATCGAATTATCGACGTCGCACTGACGTAATAGACATAATGGTTAATTATACAGAGTATATAAATGACTGTAATTGAACGAGTTAATGCATGAAGTGCAACGGCGCGTAAGCGACCGGACAAGCTGAAACTGTAAAATTCCGCTGAAGAAGACATTAAAGTCGAAACCGGTCTTCCGTGCGAAACCGCAAGAGAGGTTCCGTTAAAGGCGTTGGGAAGCAAGCGGGATCTAGACCCCCTCTCCCGGCAAGAGAATTTCTGTGCAAATTATATATATATATATATATATATATATATATATATATATATATATATATATATATATATATATATATTTAGGCTCATTATGAGCCTACAGTCCCTATCAAAGGGAAGACAAAGAATACATGTTATTTGCCTTGCAATTAGACGTGAAATTGACTTGACCTCTGACATGAGAATTTTGGTGCGTGAATTGACCAAATCTCTTAAAATTCGCCCCTGCTGACAGCAAAGTTAGCCTTCGAATTAGCGGCATCGATTTAGGCGAAGTCTAGCAGCGTTTTCTACCGAACGTTCGTCATTGCTACGAAGAATCACAGCTAATCATTGTCGAATTTTATTTGGGTATATTATCGCTCGATTTTGAGATATTCTGACACCGGAAACCAGTCATTATGACACTTTCAGACTATCAAATCACTAGCATAAGATCAGTAAAGTTACGGGGCGGAAAATAGTCCAAAAATTGTTCAAACTTACGCTTTTTGCAGACAAAGTCCCAGCCATGCCGTGTGTTTTGTCCCGGATGTTAACTGTTTGTGTGAGCGAGGAGATGCTGACCAGTTTCTTTCCACAAAAGTTTCGCAAAGTCTTAAGCTTGGTCCAAATTCAACACCAATTTGACACTCAGACCCTAGACACGATTCTCTACACCTACGTTCTGAGGATAAAGACTTGTTACCTCCAAGGCAAAGCGTTGAAATATCCTTGCTTTGGTAAAAAGTACAGCCCGCGTGAACAATGCACTCGTTTAGCTAAACAACTGCTCAAGCAAGGATATTAGACGAGGCAGGCACTGCATCTCGCAAGACTTTTTCCCTCACTGGACTTTATGATGTCCTAAGGAAGACTTTGCACTAGGAAGCCAGCAGGACATCTAAATCTATTGATTCAGCTCACAAATAACCGTTCCCGACCGCGCTAAGTAAATTTGTTTGAGAGAGAATGGGACCGATTTCACTAAAGAGTAGTTGGGGGGGGGGGGGTGACTTTTGTGCCAATTAAGAATCAGGGACAGTTGTTTTCCCTTCTCTTAACATAAAATTTAGTTAGCATGAGCCTCGCGTCTACAAAAAAAAACGTGGCCAGTACACACCTTTTCAGATGATGAACTGATCAACTGTAGATTTGACTTGGCATTTTATTACCTTGTTTCGTACTCATCAGATACAATTGCCAAACGTGGATTTAAATCGTTACACTGATTTGAAATACACATGCAACCGTTGGAAATATGATAAAATGTGTGAGTGAAGAGGCACAAGAGGGCTGACGAAAACAACGATTTTGTCGAAAATTACAAAAATCCGCTTTAATTTGTTAGGAGAAAGTGTCAGTGAAGAGGCCAAGGGGGCTGATGAAATCGACGAAAACAACGAATTTGACGAAAACAACGATTTTGGCGAAAATTAAAAATATTTGCTATGTTGCAAGAAAGTGTGAGTGAAAACGACGACTTTGGCGAAAATTACAAATTAAAGTTTGGAAGAGAGTGTTAGTGAAGAGGCACAAGGAGGCTGAGAAAATCGACGAAAACAACGAATTTGACGAAAACGACGATTTTGTCGAAAATTACAAAAATTCGCTATGTTAGAAAAAAGTGAAGTGAAGAGGCACAAGGAGGCTGATGAAATCGACGAAAACAACGATTTTGGCGAAAATTACAAAAATATGCTATGTTAGAAGAAAGTGTGAGTGAAAAGGCACAAGGGGGCGATGAAAACAACGATTTTGACGAAAACAACGACTTTGGCAAAAATTACAAATTAAATTTTGCTGTGTTAGAAGAAAGAAGAAGAAAGTGGAGTGAAAAGGCCAAGGGGATTGATGAAATCGACGAAAACAACGAATTTGACAAAAACGACTATTTTGGTGAAAATTACAAATTAAAGTTTGCTGTGTTAGAAAAAAGAAGAAGAAAGTGGAGTGAAGAGGCCAAGGGGGCTGACGAAATCGACGAAAACGACGATTTCGGCGAAAATTACAAAAATTTGCTACGTTAGAAGAAAGTGTGAGTTAAGAGGCACAAGGGGGCTAACAAGAACAACAATATTGACGAAAACAACGATTTGGGTGAAAATTACAAATTACAGTTTGCTGTGTTAGAAGAAAGAAGACTAAAGTGGAGTGAAGATGCCAAGGGGGCTTA
This sequence comes from Pachyseris speciosa, assembly GCA_016490735.1. Lineage (NCBI taxonomy): Eukaryota > Metazoa > Cnidaria > Anthozoa > Scleractinia > Pachyseridae > Pachyseris > Pachyseris speciosa. The sequence goes on along the minus strand of JAEMWC010000626.1, from coordinate 344,227 downwards.
CGAAATTGACGAAAACAAACGAATTTGACGAAAACGACGATTTTGGCAAAAATTACAAAAATTTGCTATGTTAGAAGAAAGTGCGAGTAAATGGGCATAAGGGGGTTCACCAAAACAACGAATTTGACGAAAACGACGATTTGGCGAAGATTACAAAAATTTGCTGTGTTAGACGAAAGCAGAGTGAAGAGGCACAAGGGGGCTGACGAAAACAACGAATTTGACGAAAACGCCAGTTTTGGCGAAAATTACAAAAAATTGCTATGTTAAAAGAAAGTGAGAGTGAAAGGGCACAAGGAGGCTGACAAAAACAACAAATTTGAAGTTCGAAGGAAAGAACGAATTTGGAGAAAATTATAATGAAAGTACAACTGTGAAGAAATCGTGGATATGTCACCTTATTTGCGATAAGCGAGATTAAGCCAAGGTGACTCGAGAAAACGGCGTTTTAACTAGTTTAAACGCGTGAAAACTCTTTCTGGAAAGTGTTGAAACAACTTTTTAATGCGTTCAAACGTCCAGCTCTTTTGAGCATCAATTTTATCGTTCATGAGCTTATAGTAACACAATTTAACTTCGGGGTGCATATTTACATATTCGCGTTTGAATGGATTGTCGAGGCGGGGAGATATCGTGGGAGTTTAAAAAAATTTGCTTCTTTTGAAAACTGAACAGGTTTATGTCTTGTCCGTATGGACGGATAAATATCAGGCAAAAGGACGATTTCACCAAAACGAAGCCAGCCAAACACTGCAGTATTTCGAGGAAATTGTTACACAAAGCTGTCGAACGAACGCAACCGAAATTTGACATATGTAAATTATGCTTTTTACTGCCGGTGGGAAATGCAGTATTTGCCGTCGTTTTCTTAAACAACCATTGACGCTATGCTCTTGGATATGAAAATAAACAAGTTTCATTCAAAAACTTTCACTAAAAAAATGGTGCGTTTAGTTAAAACGAACAGTATTTCTCAAAGCAAACTTGTGTTTACACTTTGGCTAGACGCCGATGGCGCCACCTAAAAATAATTTAATTTTAGACTGCGTTGTTTTCGTTAGAATATTATTTCCAGAACTGAAAATGGCTTCGCGAATGCACCTATATTGGTGTCAAAAGTTTCCGTCGTTAATTCCTGTGCACACTTGGAAAATATCTTGGGTTGAGCGGCTCATATGTTTTTTCCACAGCTTGACCTCTGACCCCTAACAATACTCGTTCCTACGCTTCGCGTATCCACGACTAAAAAATCGCGATGTTAGAAGAAAGTGTGAGTGAAGAGGCACAAGAGAGTTGACGAAAACAATGAATTTGACGAAATCGCTGATTTGGAAATTACAAAAATTCGCTATGTTAGAACAAAAAATAAATTAAGAGGCACAAGTGGGCTGACGAAACCAACGGAAACAACGAATTTGATGAAAACCACGATTTTGCCGAAAAATACAAAAATTCACTATGTTAGAAGAAATTCTGAGTGAAGAGGCACTAGGGGACTGACAAAAACGACAAAAAAAATGAAAACAACATTTTTTGGAAAGTTACAAAATATGTGGAGTGGTACAAATTAAAGGACGTGAAATTACAGAGATGTTGGAGGTAGCTCATTGGTAGAGCATGTAAACTGGGTTGGTGGAATTGACAATAATTTGCTATGGTGAAAGGTGCCAAGTGAGTGTGGGTTAGAAACATTCTAAAAGAGACAATGAATTTGACAAAAGTGATGATTTTTACCAAAAAAGTGTCAAAATATTAAAAGGCAGTCTCGAATGAGCAATTACCGGGGCACTGAGGAAAATCATCTCGTCTCCTATTTGCTTATTATTCATAGTGATGGTTAGGAAACAATAAAAGGTGGTTTTCAAAAACACTAATACAATAGACCTTTTTACAGTTGTTGGTGAAAGCGAGGCTGGGGGTGAAATTGTTTGGATACAAACCTACATGTACCTACTTTTCTTATATAAATCATGTTTTCCTTATGCTAACTAGTGTTTAGTCAGCATAATTTCCACAAGAAAAGCAGGTATGTTTGTCTCAAAACAAAGTCACCCCTAGCCTTGCATTCATTCAAAGGCCAGGGTACTGAGCAAAGAACTGTAAAATGGTTTATTTTTACTTGCAACATACAACCTCACATTGTCGAATTAGTATCACGATAACACTTTCTAATTATTGCAACACAATAAAATCTTCAATTATGACAATATGAAGAACTCTGTTTTCCATGTCAGGAAAATAAAGTTAAACCCAACTTTTTTCAGTGATTAAAGTCTTGCAATACATGTTCATGCTGTAACTTACAAGGATGGAATGTAGGACGAGAATCCAAGTAAATTACTCTAACATGGCGCGTAGCTTTAAAAACGAACTCGAGGAGAACTGTAGATTGTAACGTAAATGAATTTATTGAAGCACGGCTCAATGTTCCTAGTACAAAGGATACAACTTGATACGACGATACATCTGAGTCGACGGAGTCGATTGATAAGACAAAGGTCGCGTTAAGTTGATGTGTAGATCAGATTGAGTCGCTTAAATCGTTAACCGGTTCGAACTGAAATCAACAAATCAAATGGAAACCTATTTAGCTAAATTAAACAAACCTGATAATACTGAAAAGTAACTAAAATGAAGTTGCAGTAGAAAACCAGAAAAAACTAACAATGCGTTCGCGTGAGGAGTGTGATACTACGATAAATCAGAAATATCAAATCAATCAGCACATCCGTGCTGAGGAATAGCAATAAACGAAATAAAAGTAACTAAGCGATGACTAGACTAAAAAGACTCCTCACATAAACAGAAAGGATAACCGAGCGATATCGCAGTTGATAACCAAAAGACTAAGCGAAAACTATACTTAAGGCGAAATTGATACAAGAAAACTATAAGCAAATAAAACTATACTCACTTTGGTTTGCACACGCACCAATTTTAGTCTTGACTAAAGCTATGGGCTTGAATGCGAGCCCGAGTGTAGATAGAAAAGAATCCGCAATGGATGATAGTACGTAACACCACGAAGTCTACTCTAGAACTGACTTTAGCGAGTTGAAAACCTTAATTTTATAACCAACATAACGTGATAGAAACAATCTAGAAAATCATTACGCATTTCCCATGCGGACGTTACAGCGAAGGGCTGGGAGAAGCTATCGCTAAAATCTTGCTCACGAAGGCGTTTATCCTAACTAATTACTCAGCAAATTAAAACTATCGTAACACGTACTAGCGATGATTATAGATAAACGAAAAACATCACGTTTCAAAACCAACATTCCGGCCCCTTAAAGGCTAAACTAGGGGAAAGGTAAAACTTGTGGAATGTGGCTGGAGTGACAAGGATACTTCACAAATTAATGTGATCAAGTAAGCTGAAGCCACTCAAAGGGCACTAAGGCCACATGGTAGCGGGCATTACCCCTTAAATCTATCAAAGCAAAGATTGGGCCCAAGCATTAGCAGCCATGGACAGCTGTTTCGGCCTTGTTAGGCCTCATCAGCATGGCATAGCTAATACTCAGGTTCAAGTACCCACATATCAATAAAACAAGCAATGAAAAGGTAAAACTTGTGGGATGTGGCTGGAGTGACAAGGATACTTCACAAATTAATGTGATCAAGTAAGATGAAGGGGAAAGCCTTTAGTTAATGGCGAAAGCCTTTACTTAATGAAGAACAAAAAGGGGTTGAAACGTAATAAAAATGATACAAAATACTAATACCGTGAGTAAGGCATGTATTACTAACGTTATAAAGTCCATACTAATTACTGATAAAGAGTGTTCATAGCTGCTATGGCTGATCCTAGCTTGCTTGGGCAGCTGTCTCCAGCAAGACAATCTTGTCGACAGGTCTGAGAAGCACGGAAGTACTTGTCCTCAACTTCACGGATCGCACAAGACCATCATGGCGGTTAGGATACACTTCAATGATGCGTGCTAGTGGCCATGAGTTGCGAGGCTTGTTTTCATTGAGAACTAAAACAACACCGTCAACTGCAAAATTCCGCTGCTGTTTGTGCCATTTCTGCCGTTCCTGGAGAGAAGGAAGGTACTCTCGCACCCAACGTCGCCAAAACACGTCTGCAAGGTACTGTACTTGGCGCCAGCGGCGTTTGTTGTAGCAGTCTTGCTTAGAGAAGGTTCCAGGAGGAACAGCAGGTCCCGCTCGTAACAGCAGCAGGTGATTGGGAGTAAGAGGTTCCAAGTCACGTGGATCATC
>JAEMWC010000626.1:325000-332500 GCA_016490735.1 Pachyseris speciosa | reverse complement strand
GTGCGGCGGCAATTTTGTAGTTCTGCCCGTAGCGTTCTTGAAGCATCCTCCTGGCTTTAATATATCCTTCTTCTTCGCGCATGGATAGGCAGCTCTTCATTAATTCTTGTACAGTGCCAGAAGTGTATTGTACGAGATATTAGAGACGGGCACTTGAACTAAAGGACTTTCTTTTCACGAGGTGTTCAAAAGCGCGCACAAAGTCACAATAGTCCATCGGATTGCCGCTAAAGATTTGCAGGCTCGGCTGTGGTAACGTGGCCGCCATAACACCTTGCTGTTGTTGCTGGATAAGGTGCTGAATGGCTTGATTTTGACGTTCATGATTTTCCATGAGACGATGAAATGATTCTTCATGAAAGCTGCGACTGAAAGAGGCTTGATGAGGAGAGCTAGCATTGGGACGCCATTCATCAGCGCGAGGATTTGGTGGGTGTTTGGGCAAAGTTGACGGGGATGCTCTGTTAGAGGATTGTTCACCCAAGGGGGTAGCTGTTAGGATTTCTGGATTGACAGTTGGACTGCCTGTGGTACTGTCGACTCGTGGGGTTGAGTAAGCCTTGACTTGTGCTTGCGGACTTTGTTGAGGCTTATGACTGTTACTCTCGTTCTGAAGATGACTCGATTTTCCTTGCTCACTTGTCTCAGCATCTTCATATCCATTTCTTTCGGCCTCGGCCTCGGCTATTTCGGCTTGCAATTCAATCTTTACCTTTCTTTGTTGAAGCCTCATTTCTTCAATTTGAATTTCGTGTAAACTTCTGAGAGCGCCCCCCCCGGGCCTCGAGTGCTGCCTTTCTAGCGGTTGCTTTGGCCTTTTCGCTTGCTGTACTACTGGCAACCGAACGCGTACGAAGGGATGCGCGTGATTCTACACTACTAATAGAGTCTTCTGGTCGAACGGTTACAGTTGCAAGAGGAGATTGAAGATCTGGTCTGTTTAGCCATAAAGTTACTTCCTGTTCGAGACCTGAGATGACCTCGAGAACCGAATTGTAATAACGGGTGGACTCCTCTTGTTCCAATTCCGTTTTTATAAGTCTGTGATAGGCTTCATGCGCAATATGAAATTCAATAAGGACTTGTTGTAGTTCCTCGCGAAGTTCATTAAGTTCTTCGATATTTTCGCATGCTGTCATTAATTCATTAAGCTTGTTTACTTTTTGCTATACATTCGCCTCGGCGGAACTGCGGACAGACTTCAATTGATCAATTAATTCTCCATTTCCGGAAGCCATCTTGTTAATCCGATTGATGCCAATTGAGTGGGAGAAGACGACGACTGACAGAGTTCAAACGTGACGCAAATACGACGTGACGTGACGAATTCTTGAAATTCCTTCACGATGAAGCAAATTTGAACTGTGCAGTCAAATTCGAACTAATGTAACTTACAAGGATGGAATGTCGGATGGGAATCCAAGTAAATTACTCTAACGAACTCGAGGAGAAATGTAGATTGTAACGTAAATAAATTTATTGAAGCACGGCTCAATGTTCCTAGTACAAAGGATACAACTTGATACGACGATACATCTGAGTCGACGGAGTCGATTGATAAGACAAAGGTCGCGTTAAGTTGATGTGTAGATCAGATTGAGTCGCTTAAATCGTTAACCGGTTCGAACTGAAATCAACAAATCAAATGGAAACCTATTTAGCTAAATTATCTATAAAACTACAAGATATAAGACTAAACAAATCTGATAATACTGAAAAGTAACTAAAATGAAGTTGCAGTAGAAAACCAGAAAAAAACTAACTAACAATGCGTTCGCGTGAGGAGTGTGATACTACGATAAATCAGAAATATCAAATCAATCAGCACATCCGTGCTGAGGAATAGCAATAAACGAAATAAAAGTAACTAAGCGACGACTAGACTAAAAAGACTCCTCACATAAACAGAAAGGATAACCGAGCGATATCGCAGTTGATAACCAAAAGACTAAGCGAAAACTATACTTAAGGCGAAATTGATACAAGAAAACTATAAGCAAATAAAACTATACTCACTTTGGTTTGCACACGCACCAATTTTAGTCTTGACTAAAGCTATGGGCTTGAATGCGAGCCCGAGTGTAGATAGAAAAGAATCCGCAATGGATGATAGTACGTAACACCACGAAGTCTACTCTAGAACTGACTTTAGCGAGTTGAAAACCTTAATTTTATAACCAACAAAACGTGATAGAAACAATCTAGAAAATCATTACGCATTTCCCATGCGGACGTTACAGCGAAGGGCTGGGAGAAGCTATCGCTAAAATCTTGCTCACGAAGGCGTTAATCCTAACTAATTACTCAGCAAATTAAAACTATCGTAACACGTACTAGCGATGATTCTAGATAAACGAAAAACATCACGCTTCAAAACCAACACATGCCATGTTGAAAGGTTGAGGTAATGCTTTGAGAGTGTATCCATTCTCAAAACGCTGGACTGACTCGTTTCGATATTTTGCAGAGAATCAGTTAATTACAATCTAGGGCAAGATTTCCCCATATCTGCATACATTGATTATACACGAATTTGTGATGCAAACTCTGTCCTGTTTTGGAACAGGACTAGTATGACAGTGATCCATGATTAAGCGCTGTGCGAATCTTTCCTGTAGGCCTAGTTGTGCTTGAAACCCCCAACAATGAGTTTTAAAATACAGGAAGCACTGTGTGTTACCTTGGCCAGTATCCAGGGTGGAAAGTTATGTTGACATTTCCTCATTTTAAAAGCTTTATAAGCTCACATCTAGGTGAGAACACTGTTGGAAGGTCAATGGACAATTGCTTCTCATTGCGCGGAGGTGTTGTGGTTTAACAATACATCTATTCGCCTGCCGATCATAGACCTCTGCACCCGTCTGTGTTCTTATTGACAACGTGGTTTTGATTGGCTATTTTATTCCTCGTCTCGTTGCCCACTTTGTACCGCGACTCTGGGAAAGCCCATTTTATTACTTTTTTGGTTGCAAGGGTCGTTACATGACGAACTAAAGGTTTGTGGGGATTGCAGCTGTTCAACAGTAATGGCAGCCTAGTACTGCAGTGAATTGCTTGAGTGCTGAATGGCTAAATGTCCTATAAAGAAACTTAAAATGTCGTATGGGGATTGGAGAAAGTGTTCTACGAAACTTGCAATAGCATTTATAAGAAAGAAATTGGTATGTTTATTTTATGATTTTAAGCTTATGTTGTTTCCACATTGACACGTCTAACTGCTATCAGCATCATAGCTGCTATACAGTGTTATATTAAATTATGTACGGTTAAATGAAATCAATAAAATGGCTATGCAATTACACATGTAGCTTTTCAATGCTGGAAATACAAATTAAGAACAGGTTGACATGACAAATATATAATTCGACACTGAGATATGTGAACAGACATTTGCATGGTTAACAAAGTATGGCAAAATAACACGACACCCATGAACGAAGATCATTTCTTGTTCTATATACTAAATCTCTGTGAACTCAAAAATGGCAGACTAGAAAGGGAAAAAACAGTCATGAGAAAATGAAAGGTCATTGTTTGGAGGTAATTTAGGTCATATAACCTATTTCGCTAAGACCCACCAGTTTGAAGTGGTACAAAGACATCAATTGAACTAGTGTGCAGAATAAAGCCCTAAGTACCTTTTGATTTAATGTCAGTCTCTTTATGTTTCACAAGCCTATAAAAGATAATTGGGAAGGAGAATCTAGCAACGGACCAGTAATCACTTTTGTTTTTTTCCAGGTGCACCTTGAATTAAGGCATTACTGTAATGGTGTTGTTGATATTTGTAATATTGCCATCCTATTGTTATTGTCAGAGAGAAAATTATATTTTGATAGGCGTATTTCATTGTAATCACAAGGTTGTGAATTGGATTATGGCTGCAGAACAACCAGTTCTGCAAAGCATCTTACAGTAAATGTTTAAATATTATTTTGATTCCTTAAAGGCCAGCACACACAAGGGGGATATTCGAACAATGTGTGCATTATGAGCTTATGCTGATCTATGTTAATGTGCATATTGCAAAACTTTGCTGCATATCTGAACCCTACACGTGAATAATACCTAAGACCATTCCCTGCAAATATTCCCATTGTGTGTGGTGACTTGAAGTGATAATTTGGAGCAATTTCATGAAATATGTGGAGAATCTAGAAATTGATGCAAGAGACTTTCACTTTTTTCCAGGTATCCCTTGATTTCTAATTCATTACTGTAATGGCAGTGTTATTTTCAACACTGTTAATAGTGCATCCCGTACTAATTATAAAATGTTGTTATTTAATAGGGGAAAAAAGTCTGTTTTGATAGGCATTTTTTCAGTATAATCCGTGGTTATGAAGTGGATTATGGTGACTGTGAATTGTAATATTTATTGGTGCTCCTTAAAGGCCAGCCTCACAAGGGAGATGTATGAACAATGTGTGCCATTGTGAGCATATGCTAATCTATTGCGTTGTATTTTGCGGCTTGTTCTTGATAAACCCTTCGAGGGAATTGTCCCCTTATTTTGTTTCATCCTAGAGCTGAACTCTAAAGGTGAATAATCCCCAAATCCATTCCCTGCAATATTCCCATTGTGTGCGGCGACTTTAAGTGATGAGTTGGACCAATTTCATAACATAAATATTATGAACTTTATTATGAAAGGTGTTCGTCATCGTAGTTTCAAATGATAGCTGAGTTAATCTTTTGTCTCATGATTGAGTCACAAAGATGTGGATCGCGACGTTTGGACCGCTATACTGCTGGTCCTCATCAGGCGATGGTGTCGACTGGCTGCGTGTGAGTATAAGAAGCACCGTGGCTGGTGGTGATTGGTGGGTTTAGATCCTCACTTAGGCTGTTGTTGATTGGAGGATTTCGATCCTTGTCGTTAAGACTAGAAATTGTTCCCTCAGCGGTCCGCTTTGGTAATGATCGGCTGTTGTGTTGTTTGATCGTGGGCATCCACGCTTCAGGAATTTCAATTCCACTGTCCCTGTTGATGTTGTTAGGGTGAAGTCTTATGTGAATAGCCTCTTTAACCCTACGGGTGTACCAATGTGGGTCTCGGTCAATAAATTTTTTGACCGAGACCCACATTGGTACACGAAGCATCCACAGTTAATTGCGTAGACCTTTTCGAAACGATGAATACTAGCAAAAAAGCAATTCAAGAATAACAGGCACATGAAAACAGCAAAATTTCAATTGCGTGTAACGCGCTTGTTTCTGCCGATTGCACCTTTCTGCTTGTGGTTTAAACAACGAGGTATACACGAGTATCGCGCGCTTGTTTAGACACGTGGCTTTTAAAAAGAACGAGCTATATACAACAGTAACGCGCGCTTCTTTCCGCCCTTGGCTTAGAGAACGAGGCATACACATGTGTAGCGCGCTTGTTTCGATCTTCCCCATGTTATTGTTTCTGCTAATGAGATGCATTTTTCCACTGTGGTTTAAAGAACGAGGTGTAAACGAGTAACACGGGCTTGTTTCGACTCGTGTCTTAAAGAACGAGGCATATACATAAGTAACGCGCGCTTGTTTCTGCTCGTCGCTTAAAGAACGAGGCATACACATGAGTAGCGCGCTTGTTTCTGTCTGTTGCGCCTGTCTGCTTGTGGTTTAAACAACGAGGAATACACGAGTAACATGCGCTTGTTTGGACTCGTGGCTTAGAGAACGAGGCATATACATGAGTAACGCGCGCTTCTAGACCTTTTCGAAACGATGAATGCTAGCATGTTACATGCGCTTTCGGACCGAATTCCATGCGTGAAAAAGATAATTATCGGTTGCAAGACTTCGCCATTGTCTAGTTTGTTGATTACATACACGAGTAACGTGCGCTTGTTTGGACTCGTGGTTTAAAGAACGAGGCATATACATGAGTAACGCGCGCTTCTTTCTGCTCGTGGCTTAGAGAACGAAGCACACACATGTGTAGCGCGCTTGTTTCGATTCAGAACGAAGCATCCACAGGTAATTGCATACTAGACCTTTTGGAAACGAGGAATAGTCGGGTGTGCTGGCTTAAGAGGTGAGAAGGTAGACAATGAGTGAAGTAGCGAAAAATAGTAATTTGCGAAATATAGTTGAGGTTGCGATTTTTTGCAACATTTTTAAAATTGCAAGGCGGCTGTGCTGGTTGAAAAGGTGAGAAGGAAGACAATGAAGTAACAAAAAATAGTAAATAGCGAAGAATAGTTGATGTTGCGATTTTTCGCAAAGTTCGCAAAATTGGTAAAATTTCCAAGGCGGCTGTGCTGACTGAAGAGATTAGAAGGAAGACAATGAAGTAACGAAAAATAGTAAATTAGCGAAAAATAGTTGAGGTTGCGATTTTTCGCAAGTTTTGCAAAATTGGTAAAATTTCCAAGGCGGCTGTGCTGACTGAAGAGATTAGAAGGAAGACAAGGAAGTAACGAAAAATAGTAAACAGCGAAAAATAGTTCAGGTTGCGATTTTTCGCAAAGTTCGCAAAATTTGCAAGGCGGCTGTGCTGGCTGTAGAGATTACAAAATTTTGCGAACGGCCAACGAAAAATCGCAAAAATCGTAAAATTTGCATTTACGTTCAATCCTGGACATAAGTGGATTAGCGAACATTGTTGACTTAACAAGATTTTTTATGAACTGCGTAATTTATAGCCTAATGACTGTCTTTTTATTGGAATTAGCAAGGTTGCTACTTGGGTGCCGGTGTAAAAGACAGAATGTTTCCGATTCCGGTTTTCGGTTTGTCGGCCCAGGCCTACTCGTTCTGTATTTAAATTTCGGTTTCGCGGAAAAATTAGTCAGTTTTTCTCGTTAGTTCTGACAAGTCAGATCATCCTAAGGATTTGCAGTTGCAGTTACCAGTTCGCGTGTAATTTACTGCTGTGCCGGCCTTTCACCGTTCGGTAAGCTTGTTCGTATGCCATCCTTTGCGTAAGTTTCCTGTCTTCATCTAGGATTTTTGTTTCCTTTCAGATACCACCGTGTACGAGTTTTAAGTTCGAAATGTATTCACCAACGCTTGTCAAGATGTGAATAAATCAGAAAGTTTTAATCGTGGTGCGTCTGTTACAAGAAATTAGTTTGCGTGTCTGTCTGTTACCCTCTCTGAACAAAAACTGATAACTTCATGCCTAACGGAGTTTATTTATAACCTCTTACTTTCCATTGTTTTGTAAAAGCATTTAGTCATTGTGGCTATCATATTTCCAACGGTTATATGTGTATTTCAAATCAGTGTAACGATGTAAATCCGCATTTGGCAATTTTATCTGATGAATGCTGCACACAAGTTTTGCAGTACGAAACTAAATAGTAATAAAATGCCAAGTCAAATCTACAGTTGATCAGTTCATCATCTGATATAATTTGGCTCTAGTTTACCATTGAGCACTCTGAAAACAGATCTGCAAATCAACTCGTTTATATATATATATATATATATATATATATATATATATATATATATATATATATATATATTGAAACATAGAAAAAAAAAACTACTCTTTTTATC
>JAEMWC010000626.1:222500-315000 GCA_016490735.1 Pachyseris speciosa | reverse complement strand
GCAACGCAGACCTGAGACTTGTGAAATTGCCCATTTTCTAGTCTTTTGTCGCATCTCATTTTCTTGGCTTCTTTCATGGGACGGTTTCGGAATTTATTCTTGTACGCCGGTTTTTTTGCGTGACGGTGAAAACGATCTATAAAGTCTTCTGCAAGAAAAAAGGCATCAGACAAGTGAGCAGGGAAAGTCTATCGAGTTCAAGTTGTCAGCGTTCTATCAGTTGTGATTTGCATTTTTTTCAATCTAAAATTTATTTTTCCTAAGAATTTCATGTAGACGAAGTGTCTGTGTCCCGTGTCCTGAGTTCTGTCTCCGTTTGTTGTGCAACACAATCTCGAGTCACGGCACCGCCACAAGACGCGTGACGCGTCGATCGAACGTGCAGGGATTTTGCTGTAGTATTTGCGGAAATAAGGACGAACAAGGACAAAAGGTACAAGCAAACATATCCTGCACCTGATTATATACTACGCAGGATAGATACTTGGTGTAGATTTTGAACTATTGGTTTTGCGTGATAAGAGCTTGACCCTGTGCATGTTCACATTTCAGGGGCACCCAACGACAAATTTCGGTAGATCTGTTCGGTGGAGGGTAATTCGCCTTGGGTTTTCGGCGTCGTTTAAAGAGTGCACAGTGCACTCAGATTTTCGTAACTAAAACGTGGCCTAAAAGATTAGCAGTTAGGAAATCATTGTCCCTAAGGTTTTCGGAAGGGTCGAAATTGCTGTTTTTGTTAGTCTAAAACGTCAGCTAGCATTTTCGCAAAGAAAATAATTCCCTAGAAAGTTCGTGGAAAGTTCATTTCAGCTTGCATTTTCTCAAAGGAAGATTTTGTTCCCTACTATTTGCGGACAATTAAAATTTCAGCTAGGGAATCCGAACAGATTAACTTCTTCTAGCTAATGAAAATATCACTTAAAACAGACTTCAAACACCATAAGGGACTTAAAAATGCCTTTCTATAGCTTTTGGTTGATTTGGCTCGTTGGGTGCCCCTGACATTTTTTAGCGAGACAAGTTTAGTACCTAAAAGCTGGGAAATGAGTTCGTTTCGGCTGAAAATTGTTGTAAATTTTGTATTCAATGTCTATGAAGCATCTGTGTATAACTTTAAGACTTGAGATGGCCTAAATTACACTTATTTTGGCTGAAATATTAGTTTGAGTATTGATTTGTGTCGCGCCAAACTTCAAAATGTCAAGTCAGAAGGATCAAATTTCACCCAAGTGCTCCGTGAATTTTGGGTGTCGGTAAAACGACGACTCGGGGTCGGGGTCGGCGTCGGGGCGGGGTGTTGCGTTTTATTAAAAAAAAAAAACATAAAAAAATTAAATAATTAAAAATAAATAAATAAAAAATAACACACAAGCTGCGGTGATAAACATGACAATAAAACGTATTGTTGGAAAACAAAAATAAAACTATATCGTTTAACTTGACGTTTCGTATGTTTCGACATACATCTTCAGAAGTGACCGTTACGAATAAAAGTAACAAATTTAAGGTAACTAATTAACAATAACCTTGACAGAAGCTAAAAATAATTTGCATATTAAAAGTGCAAACTAATAACGATAAAGCTTTTAGCTGCTTACATTTTCATTTAGATTAGGTTTCAATTCTCTAATTAGTAGAGTCTTCTTTATCTTGCAATGAGTATCTGACCGACCTTTTGCTAATATCTCAAAGTGGTCACATTTTTTATGTGACCAGTTGACGTGACGTGTCTGCGATAGCAGATGCATGACAGCTACTCGTGATCGCTTTAAGAGGAAATGATCTTAGTTCTACCTTATTTAGGGGTACAAAGCTAAATTATTACCAAACAACTGAAGACCTGCATTAGTATCTTTTATGGCTGCATTGATCTTAGGGTTATTTTCCAAAGCGCTCATCGCGTTAAAGCCGCTGTTACACGTAAGATAAGATAAGATAAGATAACTTTATTTATACACGGTATTTCCATCAGCTTAATTAATTATTATCAACTAACTCTCTATCTACTTAATTACAATCACAAGAGAATAAAAAATAAAAACAATAAAAAACAAAAGGCTGCTTTTCTTGGAGGCCGTGTTTAAAATCTTACTTAAAACTTACTTAAAACTGTGGCGACTCAATTTATTTTTAAAATCTCTCAAGGAAGTCGCTTGTCTTAATTCCGGGGGTAAACTGTTCCACAACTGAGCTCCACTGTACGAAAGACTTCTCTTTAGGTAATCAGTGCGGGGTTTTGGAAGAGCTAGTGCGTTTTCAGTATTCCTCAAATGATAGGAATTCACACTATCGCGAAAAACAAAACTAGATCTTAAATATTCAGGCGTCATGTCATGTAATATTTTGTACAACATAATAGATTTCTTTTCTAATCTTTGATGCCAGAGTTCTCGCCACCGTAGTGCCCGGAACAATTCATTCAAATTACTGTCATAAGAAGCTTTCATCAAAATGCGAGCTGCCCGATTTTGAAGCTTTTGAAGTCTATCAGAAAGGCCTTTGTTACAGTTTCCCCACACCTCACTACAATAATCGAAGTGAGGCTGAACGAGGCTATTATAAACATTGACTACAATATTAAAAGGGATTTGATGTCCTATGCGCTTTATTGCACCAATGGCAGAAGCAATCTTTTTGCAGATATTTTCTATATGACTTTCCCAATTTAAAGTTTGATCGATGTAGACCCCGAGAGATTTAGTTGATGCTACCTGCTGCACGATCATGTTATTTATAGTTAGAGAAGGACAATCTGAAAGATTCGATAACCTCTGTCTCGATGCAATTAGCATAAACTCGGTTTTTGTCAGGTTCAAGGTAAGCTTGTTAACTGATAACCAAGTGTACACTTTGTTTAGATCATAATTAAGACAATCATTTACATCATGGACGTCGGCACGAGCAAACGTCAAGCTAGTATCATCAGCGTACATTCTTGTTTGTGAAAAGTGTAAGCAATTTGGTAAGTCATTGATATATAATAGAAAAAGTAGTGGTCCTAGGATTGTTCCTTGGGGAACGCCACATTTCAAAGATCTCGGGTTGATTTACAACAATTAATTTGACAAATTTGAGTACGGTTATCTAAGTAAGAGGCAAACCATTTGTAACTAGACTGACGTATCCCATAATATTGCAATTTACGTAACAAAATCTCGTGGTCAACTGTATCAAAGGCCTTTTTAAGGTCTAAAAAGACAACAGCGTTGATGAGTCCACGGTCAATATTCATAGCCCAACTATCGGTAGCCTCAAGCAGTGCCGTAACCGTAGAATGTAGAGAACGGAAACCGGATTGGTGACGTGTCAGAAGACTATTCTTACTTAGATAGTGATATACCTGGTCATAAATTATTCGCTCAAAAACTTTGACTACTACTGGGATTACAGATATTGGTCGATAATTTGTCGGCTCATTACGCTTCCCGGAGTTTTTGTACAATGGAGTGACTCTAGCAGATTTCCATTCATCAGGGAAGATGCCAGTTATCAAGGATTGATTGAATATTACAGTAAGAGATTCAGAGAGTAAGTCAGGGCATTGCCTCAATAATTTCGCCGAAATGTTATCTAATCCAGTTGCCTTTGACTGGCAAAGTTTTGATAGGAGTGAAAAAACTTGTGCAGTTGTTTTTTCAAAAATGAAATTTTCATCAGTTTCACTAAGAAAGTCTTCGAAGGAATTAGTTAGTTACATGACTGCTAAGGTCAGGCCCAATTTCTGTAAAAAAAGAGTTTAACATTTCTGCCACATCAGCTTGTTTTTTGATTTTTGTTCGTTGTAGTCTATCTCGTTTATTACAGTTTTATTGGACTTGCGTGATGTCAGTTCGTTAATAGTTTTCCATGTTTTGCGTTGATCTCCAGAGCAATTATTAAAGACATTATTATAGTAAGCCTGTTTGGCAGTATTAATATCCCGATTTACTTGATTTCTCATCGTTCTAAATTGGTTCCAAGTAGATGGATCGTTAGTCTTAATGGCTTTACGTTTAAAGACGGTCCCTGTAATTCATCCGCTTTTTTAAAATAGTAGTTATCCATGGAGATTTAGAACTACGCGTCCTTTTGGTCTTCAGTGGAGCATGTCTATCGCAGACAGTTAAAAATAAATCTTTCCACTTCTTCCACATATCATTAGGGTCATGATAATGCTTAAGGTCATCCCAAGGTTGCGCAAAAATATCAGCTCGAAAGTTAGCGCTATTGAAATGTTTGAACTGTCGATAACTTATTAAGTTGATTCCCTTAGCAGCAGAGGGAATTGAAATTTTTCGGAAAACATAAACTAAACTGTGATCACTACTGGCGATGTGAGAGATTCCAGAACAATATACATTGTCTGGTTGATTAGTAAAAATTAAATCAATTAGAGTACTTGTTAAAGGTGTGATTCGAGTTGATTCATAAATAAGTTGTTTCAAACCATAAATGTCAGTAACGTTCAGGAGAGCCTTTGCATAAACATTGTCTTTTGATAACAAATCACAATTCATATCCCCCATGAGAAAAAGTTCAACATTTTCTGAATCTAATATGCCTAACAATGTGTCAAGGTGCGAAAAAAGTTCTAGAGGAGAATTTGGAGTTCTATACCATGAAGTGACGACAAAAGGTTTTGAGTTGGGTTTACGAATTTCGATCGATAAAATTTCAAGAAACTGGTTGTCCAAATCTTTGTGGATGGAATAATTTATGTTTGAACTAATGTAAAAACATACACCGCCACCGAACCTGCCATTTATAGGCCTATCGCGGCGGATGATATCATAACCCTGGACATTTACCTCTTGATCGGAAATATTTTCGTCTAGCCTGGTCTCATTTATGGCCAATACGTCGATGCTTCGATCATTTAAAATAATGCGGAGTTCGTCTATATGTTTCAAAAGACTTGTAATATTCAAACTGGCCATTTTAAATCCACGGCACTTTGGAATAATAGTATTTGAATTGCCCCGGGCAGCACTTGTGGGGGTGGAATCAGCTGTCGTCACAGTTTCCAAGTAAGAGTCGAATCAATGGACAATATTATTAACTAAATTGCTAGCTAAAATTGCAATACCTTTCCTATTAAGGTGGAGCTTTCGATTGTTTAGACATGACTCGTCAATGTTCGGGTGTTGGACAAAACCCCATCCGTTCTGATTGCAGAAGGTCTTTAAGATTTTATTGCAGTCAGTTACCTTCTTTGTAAGTGAGTCGTCATCTAATCTTGGTGTTATTGCTGAAATGGTTACTCGGGTGTCAGGGGAAGAAGAAGCGACCATTTTCCCCAGATCCACAATCTTTTCTGCTACGTTCCGCGGGGACGTTGAGCTGCTTAAATCATTTGTACCGACATGAAGTAATATCATTTTCGTTTTTGCTTCCAGGCAAGGCTGTAGATAATGTTTCATATCGGCAGTTGTAGCACCAGGGAAACTTCTCACAGCTACGCGACGCTTTGCTGCCGTACTCAATAAGTCCCTGCGAAGTCCCTTGATTATCGAGTCTCCAACAATGACTGTTTCCTCATTTGATCTCTTTTTTTCTTCACGGTTTTCCCTTGCGCCGTTGGCCTCATTCGGTGGTTGTTCAATTTGGGAAGCCTTCTTTTTCTTCTTCCCTTGATTTGATTTGGACTTTGTTGAATCACGATGGGTTGTAGGCTCGACACATTGCCAGCCGTCAGGAGGAAGTTGAGAATGCTGTGGCGTTGTTACGGTTTGATCCGTGGAAAGAATTCTTATAGCTTCCATCAGACTTGCCCTTTCTTGTTGAAGATTTTGAATTTTCTCTTCGTATTCCGCACATTTTAATTTATATTCGTCAATTTCACGTTCCAATGCAGCCTATTGGGACTGTTTCGCGGGTAATTCAAATTCAAATTTTCGGTGAATAGCGTTTACTGCTTTCCAAACCTTGTCAATCTCATTTTTAACTGTTTCAGAGTCAGATATAATTGAATCTTGTACGTTTAAATCATCCGTCGATGTAATATTTTCTGGAGAAGTGTACTGATCATCAGGTTCTTCGTTGATCACAATGGTGCCGCTGTTGTTATGCTCGGCATTTTCTTCAGTTAACTTCTCGGCAGGCTGTATGTTATTCACAACCTCTTTAAGAATAAGTTTTACATCTTCAGCCGCTCTCCCTTG
This sequence comes from Pachyseris speciosa, assembly GCA_016490735.1. Lineage (NCBI taxonomy): Eukaryota > Metazoa > Cnidaria > Anthozoa > Scleractinia > Pachyseridae > Pachyseris > Pachyseris speciosa. Next base: position 308,860 of record JAEMWC010000626.1, on the reverse strand, counting down.
CACTTGGAGTGTCTTCGTGTTTCGATAGAAATTGAATGTTGCATCAGACAACTTTAGAATTGCACAGGAGCTGTTATATGACTTGGTTAACTTGTCACTATTGCCGCCATCAACTGCATCATCAGTTGGTCTGGTTAATCTCGCGACGATAAATGTTTCGAGATCCTCAAGAGTGCCGTTCCAACTAAATCTGTTCTTAGCTGCATTGTACAACAAATATTGATCGAGATTCAACGATTTGTTATCGTAGTACACAGAGGCAGTCGAATCAGAAACTGTTGAAACGGAGCTGGCGGTTGCATGTGCGTCCTCCATGACGGTTACTCGGAACAGCGTTTTTAACTGAAAAAAAAGCGCGGAAAAGCGTTTTTAGCTGAAACTTGTGTGCAACGGCGATGAGAGACCAAGCGAGACCACTTTTACGATCGTTGCGACCGTTTCAGAAGTAGAAAGCGGTTCTACTTCGAAAAGTCTCACGAAACCGACCATGTTACACGGTGCAACGCCTGCTGAAACTTGTTTCGCAGCGCCGTTGCACTCAAGTTTCTGCTAAACGTTTCAACGTGTAACAGCGGCTTAAGTCTCTTTTCCCTACAAAGATAGAATTAACCGTCCCCAAATGTCAAAAGTTGTTTATAAGGCTAGTTGTTGGGACAACCAGGATTTCTACATTGGAAAAACAAAACGCAGATTGCATGACAGAAAAACTGAACATTTTAAAGCGATCACGATTAGCCGTCAAGCATCTGCTATCGCAGACCACGTCACGTCAACTGGTCACATAAAAAATGTGACCACTTTGAGATATTGGCAAAAGGCCGGTCAGATACTCATTGCAAGATAAAGAAGACTCTACTAATTAGAGAATTGAAACCTACTCTAAATGAAAATGTAAGCAGCGAAAAGCTTTATCGTTATTACTAACCGCATTTTTTTTTATAAAACGCAACACCCCGGCCCCGGCCCCGAGTCGGCGTTTTACCGACACCCTTTGGAAAGCTTAGAAGTTTTATAGAATGGTTTTTTATGTTTGATATTAGGTATCGGGTGTGATTTTTGGCCTTCGAATTTCGACAAAATTTTGCTCGCGCGAAATCCTCAAAATTTTGTAAATATATAAAAATCTGTAAAATATTCTAGTCACAATCAATTCAAGGGCACGACCACTCAAAATGTGTGTTCAAATCTATTTAATGTCATAAGAAGCTTTGTGGCTTTGAATGATATTTGAATTAGATTCAAATCGAGCTCTTTCCGTAGCCCGGTCTAGGGCTCTGGCAGAGGTTATAAAGCGCCCAAACTTGACATCCTCCCTATCACCAAATATTCATCCGATGAAAGTAAAATATATATTTTCATTAATAGAATAACTAGGGTAGTCTATTTCCCACGCTTGGTCGATATTTAAAGACATCCGCCTATAAAGACTTTTTTATTGACTTTGAAGTTAGATCGAAATTGATGCTGATCATAAAGTAAAAAAGACACCCAGTATTTTAATTGGCTCGTTCACCTTATTTATATCGAGAGCATCATGGTTTCGATAAGACCTTCCTAACCAATAGGCTTCTTTTTTGTCCTTGTTGAGTTTGAGCCCTGAACATTCTCCATATGTATTCAATAAAGAACCAAGTGAGTTATAAGATTCCTTATCTCGTAAAAAGTTTGTTAAGTCATCCGCAAAGGCGATGCATTTGAACTCTTTATCTTCTACTACTATGCCTTTTATATCTTCATTCTGTTTGATAGCAGCGAGGAGGGTTTCCAAAACTAAAATAAATAAATAAATAGGGCGAGAGAGGATCTCCCTGTCTAACCTCTCTTCCGATTGAAAAAAGAGGAGATGTACCCCATTATTCATTATACATCTCGATATATTTGTATAAAAAAGACGTACCCACGTAATAAAGGTTCTCCAAAATTGAACTTTTCTAAAGTCTTGAAAAGAAAGTTCCAACTTAAGGAGTCAAACGCTTTCTCAAAGTCAATGGTTACCATAAGCCCGGAAAGATTATATAATTTTGTGTAGTTCATGATATCACCTATAGTCCGAACTACATCAAAGATGTTCCTTCCTTTTACATATGCTTATTGATCAGCACTGATTAAATCTGGAAGAAATTTCTCAAGTCTTAATGTTAATGCTTTGGACGCGATCTTAAAATCCACATTTAACAGAGAAACGGTCGTTACCTGGGGGTTTTCTGTCTTCAAACGTTTGGAGAGCTTTAAAACACTCCGCCATTGTAAGAACCCCTTCGCAAATTTGCTTAGCATCCTCATTTAAAGTTGGCAGATGACAGAGGTCAAGAATGCATTGCATTGCTTACATTGTTATGGTTGGGTGAGTCGCGGTTAGAGTACAATTCAGCATAGAAGTCATACAAATCTGATAAAATTAGATTAGGATTAGCTATGAATTTGCCGCCTTTGTCAAAAAGTTTGCGGACGCTGGAGTTGCTCATCTTCCTAGCTTCTAAATTTAAGAAATATTTGTTATTTTTCGCAACGTGTTCATACCAATTAACTCTAGAACGAATAACACTGCCTTCAATAATATTATCATACAGTGAATTGTATTCAGATTTAATAGTTTCCAGCTGTATAGCGTTGTGCTCTGTCGGATTAGCGTCGAAAATCTCTTGGCATTCTTTCAATTTTTTCTCACTAAAACGGCTTCTCCTTTCTCTTGCCTTTGGTTTGCTATATTTCATTGTTACTTGTCTTATATTGTATTTAATTAAATCCTACAGAAGGCATTTGTCTGACATATCATTAAATTCAATTAGCTGCAGGGGAACATTGTCTTTTATGAGGTTGATATATTTTTGATCTTCTAAAAGGCTGGAATTAAATTTCCAATATGATGGGCCAGTTAGTGGCTTTTAACCACTGTTAACCTGGAGCACAATAGCAGCGTGGTCCGTTTTGATGGCAGAAATCATACCTGTATTATCCACATCATCTTGTAAATCGTCACTTTTATTATTATTATTATTATTATTATTATTATTATTATTATGGCAGTTGACAACTGTATGGATGCTAAAATGGTAAAACATATGGGGCACAGCGTAACCTATGTAGTCTGAAGGAACTAATAAGAGAAAACTACTGATTTAAAAAATATACAATAAAAGATAAAAATCTAATAAACAATCTAAAGTTATCCGATGCTAAAGCTGTACTGAGCACGTATGCCATTCCCTTATGGAAAGGCAAGAGACAATGGCTTTGAAAGTTCTCACTATGTTGAGAGAAGTCGAGATGGTAGCCTTCTGCATCCTTCTCAATACGTCATAGCCCCTGCTGCCAAAGAGCTTCCCCATTGTCAGGTGTAGATCCCTTGACCATCCCCCTAGCACGTCAATGATGATGTTGCATTGTTCTACGTCATAGCTTGGGTACTGCTTCTTCAGCTCGAATCGCATTATTATTATTATTATTATTATTATTATTATTTTCACTCTTTATTGAACGAGGAATCTATTCTGCCTCTAAATGAATTGTGGAACGCATACAAATACTGAAAATGCTCCGAGCCATCTTGTTCTTGATCAACAAAATCAGCATTAAGCCTAGCGGACCTGTTATTTCTCAGCCTTACAGCCAATCGCAAACCAACGAATGGTAACTTGTAGCCATTTTCAATACCGATTGATCTCCAAATTCCTCCGATTCTAGATGATCTCTGATTTCCGCCTGGGACCCTGAATTTCTCTTCAGTTGTCCTTTCGCCCGTTGCCAAGCAACTAGCATATCATATTTCTCATGGGCACATCACACCATTACCATCATTATTAATCACAATATCACACAATCTTGTTCCCAGAGTCCTCGGGCTCTTTGATCAGCGGGTGGATCAGCGGGTGGAGAGACTCTGGGATGATAGACACCATTTTCCCGGCAAATTTGGGGTTCCGGTCTCAGTGCGCATGCTTGGGGAGACTTAACGAACTTTCTATTTACGAGCTGTTTTAGAATGAATTTGAAGACGTTGAGCGGTCATATTCCACAGGTCACAGGTACAGTTCACCGTTTTATTGATTGGTAACCAAGCCAAACAGTTTGTCCCCAATCTAGACGAAAAATTTGGTTATTGATTAGGGCTAGTGGACACATTTGGGTTTCTTTATTTATCCGTATTATACTGACCTGTATGTTGACCTGTGGAATGTGACCTGTACTTTAGCCCCGCGGTTGAGTTTTGAGTTGTATTAATTGCATGTATGGTAGTTTATATGACACAGTTTTGATAATGCTTCGTGTATCGAGTAGTGTATATTTCAAATATTAAGTCTGTAATTTAATGCAAGCAGTTTTGGAGTTACTGAGGCGAAATGTATTACAATAAAGTTCATTGGTTGAATTGAAATCACCATGTAGTTATTAGTTGCTTATGCGGCGAAAAATGTAGTCTTTTGATCTAAGATAAAGAGACAGAGATAAATAGTCGTGTGTAAAACCCTTGTTTCGGCTCATGGATTAAAGAACGAGGTATAGTCATATTGCATGTGTATGTGAGTTTGTTTCGGCTTCACGTAGCCGCGTAGCCGCATGGGCACATATTCTAGATGTGTTTTGGAGTGGCAGGGTATTCTGCGGTTTAGCCAAAACAGTGGATATAGAAAAATAACAGTCACACAAATTACAAAAAAGTCCGAGTTTATATTTAAAACCTCCCTCCAAAACGAGGATTAGTCGCTTCCTGGGTTTCCGGTTCGATTAACTATTGTTATACAGGCGACCAATGAAAAAAAAAATCAATCTTTAATTCCACTATCCCAGAGTCTCTCCAGGCGTTCAGCCGCTGACCAAATAGCCCAAGCACTGTGGGTACGGGATTGAATATCACGCTGAGTCACATTTACATTGTCGAGCCCGCAGACCAGTGGGACACACTATAAGAACCTAGATTAACGACCTGGCTCACCAGGGGTTCCAGTAGCTCAGTGGTTAGAGCATCCGACCGATGTTACGTAGATCGTAGGTTCGATCTCTGCCTGGGACTCAAGCAAGCAGCTAGCATATCACCCTAAATTTTCTTTAAATTACCCTTAACGCCGAAAGACTGTCCGCTTTCTAACTCATTTTTCCATAATTTCTTCTACCTGCGCCAACTTATCTTCACTGCTTTGATTGACCTTGAATGGTTTGGCTTCCAGACGGCCTGTTATAGGAGAGCCCGGGGAAGGTATGGTAGTTAGGGGACTGAAAGCTTCCTGGCCAGAACACGGATCTGCAGTCCCTAACCCAGTAACCATAGTTTCCGCATTTGTCGCAACGGAAGTAGTTACCGGGAGCGTCTCTACGACCTAAAGGGAATGACAAAAGAAAACGAAGAAACAGGAGGGGGAGGGTGGGAGGGGACAACAACCGCAAAAAGGTGTACAAAACGCGAGGACCGCCAGCGTGAATGAGGTACGGAATGGTGCAGAGAGAATAAATACCAGAGACTGATCAATCAGAACATGTGTGTAATCAGAATACTGTGCACAAAAGAGGGCGCGGCAGGTGTTAAAGCGAAACAAGTACATATAATTACCAGACATACCAGCGAAAATACATTTACCTTCTAATTCACTTCGCTCAAACGAAGGTAAAATATTTACCCTTAAATTCTCGTAATACAAACGAACAGAACAATACAACGAAAATGGTAGGATACGCAAGTGGATACAAACTCATGTGAACTCGCAAGGTCAATTTAGAGGCCAGATTTCTCCCAACGAAAAAGCTGCTTATCAGCGCCCAATCTTACTTTCTTTCCCACGATCACTTGTAACTTGCTCCTTCTGCCGCCTTTTAAGACTCGTTGCTTCTCTGGCATTCTTGAGTCGGTTTTCATCTTCAGAGCCGGACGCCAATCCATCCGATTCACACTCTTCTACCACCTGCCAGCCGTCCTTGCTCTTGTGCTCAATTTTTATCACGTTCTGTCGCTTGCGAATAAGCTGCCTGGCTTCTTGGGAAATCTTCTTAATACGTTCTAAATTTGGCTCACCTGTTCGTTCTCGATTTTAATGTTTTCTAAAATGGAGTTCAATCCAACATTTAGCTCAAACTGCTTTTGGTCGGCCATTGTGCTTCAACTGTACAACTTCCTTGTCGATCTTACTCTTCTGTTCAATCTGTTTCCCTTTATCTTCCAATTCCGTCTCAAGATAGTCCTTAAACACGGAGACAACAGTCGCCGAGCTACCTCCGCTTTGGACCGCGGGTTGACCAGTTTCCGCCGGAGCGGATGAAGATTCTTCGCGTTTCTTCTGCTCGTTAGGCATTAGTTACCAAGAGGGAGGACAACTGCAAAGAGAAGGAGAAACTGCGAGGACCGCAAGCGTGATTGACGTACGGAGTGGTACACAGAGAATAAATACCAGAAACTGACCAATCAGAACATGTGTGTAATCACAATACACAAAAGAGGGTGCGACGGGTGTGAAAGCGAAACAAGTACATACCAGTGGAAAATACGTTTTCTCGCATCGATAGCTTACCATATTTTCTTTCTCATTCTAAGATTTGAATAGTTCTTCTGAAGCTTTGTTATGCTGTAAATGTAGTTATTTAATATCATCAACAAGTAAGCTAATGAATTGCGATTTTATTTTCTTAGTTTGTTGGACAACAACCAGTTAAAAGACTTGCCTAAGGACGTTTTCAGTTTCAACAATGAGCTGGTTGTGCTGTAAGTAAAATCATTTTTCCTATAACGATTTGCAAATTGTTGGGCTTAAAAATAAGGAGTATTGTTTTGCAATAGAGTTACATGTGATAATTTTGTGACTTTTTGACTTTTATTATTATTATTATTATTATTATTATTATTATTATTATTATATTTTTTTGGGAAATACAGGACGTTGAATAACAACAAACTGAAGGACTTACCTGAGGAAGTGTTTGATAATAACACTGAGCTCGGAGCACTGTAAGTGATGACAGTATACAAGATTAATATAAATAACAATAATAATATTGGAACCATATTTTACTGTATTAGGCATGTATAATTAAAAATAAAAAGTTTTTTGTAGTTGCCTAGTTCATTGTTTGACACCATAGAAAGTACGAGCGCTTGAGAAAAGCGCATAAATAACTACCCATAGGGTACATGTGTGGGATATACTTTTCATATTGAATAGCAAACGTTGGAACTAATTAAGATTAAAGGACTTACAACCCGATGACAATAGTGAGAGATACCACAGGTATCGCAAACCAAAGCCAAAACCTTTTGGAAGCGGCCTGTTTTAAAAAAGACGTCTTTTGCATTTCTTGATCCCACATCTTATTATCTCATCACAGTCATCCGCTCCGTTATAACAAATAACTTCGAGCAGTTAAGACTGAGAAAGATGATGCTAGTATAATTGGGTTGTGGAGTGGTTTTTGTTTCAAAAATCAAAATCAAAGCAAGTAGACTCTCCAGGCACAAAAAGTGTAAAATATCAAAATGAACCATGGCATTGTGAGCTTCAAGGCTATACACGTAACTGTCATTAAATGTCATCGGTTAACCATTTGGAGCGAGGTTAGCTAAACAAAGTAGGTCTGTCAGAAAATCAAAACAAACGCGAGCTCACTTGAAAACCAATCGAGTCATACAAACTGAGTGAGAATAGTATAGAGTGTCCTGATTAGGTCGTCTAAGAAAAGAAGTAGAACACCAGAGGCATTTAAATTGTGACGGCCATGAATAGGACCGACATTTCCACAAAACATTTGCGTATTTGAATGTAAAAGTCTCGTCTGAAATGCCCGCAACGTTTTGCTGAATAACGGATTTTATGACGGACGCAAAGCGAAGAAGATATCCCTGTCAAGCAAGCTCTACAATGCACATAACAAACCAAAGATTTAAGACATTATCACGATTCATGGTACATAGATCTTGTGAGAAAAGAATTGTCCTAACAAGCGAAGTGCTTTGTTTATACGTTGACAGGCACTTGGACAACAACCAGCTGAAGGTCTTACGTCCAAACGTTTTTGATAAGAATATTCTACTGGGACAAGTGTAAGTAAAGGTGTTTCTTACCTAAATAATCAATTAACTTCAGATACTGAAAAGGAATAAGGGAATCTTCACTCTTACAAGATATTCACGTTTAACTGTTGGAAATAATTCCAAAATTTCCAAAATAACCTTCTTAACTTTTTATCTCCCGAGCATTTTTACCAAAAACCACCTTTTGATGCTCGTCAAGCCGTTTTCTGGCCAGAATCTATTCAAAAAGAACCAAAACTGCTCAAAACTATGTTACCTGGTCGAGCTCCTCGCGCCCTTCTGTCCCTGATGCTACATGTAAGCTTTCGAAGTTCGGGCATGCGCAGAAAACAAAATTTTCGCTTTTCGCTTTCTCTCCTCCCCTTTTCTTTCGCTTCTCTTGCCTCGCTTTCTTTTTTTCTCGCTGGGAATCTTGTTGCCTTCCTTTCGGTGGGAAAAAATTGGGGGAAACCTTTTAGGATCGTAGGATTTGATGGATGGAAGTACAGGTGGGTTGTGGAACACGATTTTCATTCAAATTTTCGGGTCAACGTCACTTAGTTTTTTCGCTTTTCTCTGGCCTGTTTGACGGAAGCGTGCCCATTTAGGTATGGTTTGAAAGATCTCTTCCCCCTACACATGCTACATGTAAAAGTTGTTTACGAGCGTAAAAACTGATGACGTCTCAAGCAGTACAAGGTACGAGGCTCTGCGCGGCCGGTTTTGGCCGGTGTGGTAGTCAATGGGTTAACGTCAACAATACAGCGGTTCAAGTTAAAAAAAATTGATTTCTTTCATTTTCTACTCATGAAAATGTTTGTTGGGTGGCCACGGTAAGGCGCGTCGCACTGTAAGACAAATACGTTCTTTCTACATCATGATTGATTAAGCACTTAATGACATCCAGTTATCGTGTTTCAGTTTACAGGAAACTGAAGTCAAATTGAGCAATTCTGGCCTTTCATAACTCTCCTTTGTGACCTTTTTATGTAACCTGACATCTAGCTTTCAAATCACTTGACATTGAAAATGCTACTTAAACAATTATTCGATTGTCTTACTGAGTTACAGTTTCCGTTTACGCAATCATGAAGTAGAGTATGTTGAAAGTCACACATTCGAAGAGGCCATAATCGCTCAGGTTGAATCCTTTTCCTCCCCTCTCTGGAACAGACAGGAGTTTTGTGGCTAAAAATCACCGCTAAAGAAGTCGGAGCGGTATTCTTGTCAAGTTAACAAGTTTTTCGTACTGAAACTTGATTAGGCGCAATATTTGCAAACAAATTTTACTTTGAAGACTGTATCGAAGGAGCTATCAGAAATATTCCTAGCCAGTTTCACTGTTGAGTCAATGAAAAATGTGTTTGTTTGGAGTAATGGTATATGGTTTAATTAAGTCGTTAAATACGTCTACGAAATAACACTTGCTTTAGGCATCGAGGACAGTCTTTTGATATCAAATTGCTCGTCTTTTGAAAATGTCACTACTGATCTTTAATCAACGTCTGATGAAAGAAAGGGGCCATATTGTTTCTGCAGGTTTCAGTTTTCGAGCGCGATTACGGTTATTAAGCCGAACTTCAAAATGCGATTATACTTTTGATATCATGACCAAAAAGCGCCTCTTCCAAAAACAAGCGACCTCTGTGTCTCATTTTTACGGCTTTTTGTAGGCAAAATTCAAAAGAGATCTATTTTAGTAGTAGTCTATCAATTCATAAGATAAAGATGTACACATCTTATGTAACAAAAATTTCAAAATCTAAACGACTTGCGACTTGTGCCACAAATTTGACATTTTGATTGCTCGTTTAAAAAAAGTGTCTTTTAGGTACATAAAATATTTTCTCTCTCGTTGCCATTCAAGTTCTTGACGTTTTACAGTTGCCGCTATAGTTTGCTTTACGTCACCACATCAATTGCGAAAATACGTGACGTTTAATTTGTTTTTCTGACACTGAAAAGTATTTCAATGTTTCCACAGAAAAATTTGAATCAGAATTTCTGTTTTCATTTTAACCTCTGTTTGTTTCAATAGAGGAGATTACCGTTGACTTACTAGCTGACCCATGTACTTATTGATATTTAGAAGGTATAATAGGAACTGGCGTGAATGGGAGGGATGGAATCCGGAATCTCACGACATGGTTAATTTTTCATGGGGACTGTAAGTAAATCTGCCACAATTGTGCCTGTTCTGCTCTGTCTCTTTGTTAGAGGATCTTTGCGGTCGAGCTAGTCAGTCTCGTCATTTTGTGTAATATTTAAAACACGTATTCACACCTTTTTCATCGGGTTGCATGACTCCAATCGTGCTTCGTGTTTTCAAAGCCCCGAAATCATGCGGAAAAAGCAATGTGTGCACAAGAAAAAGCGGCGTTTAATAATAATAATAATAATAATAATAGTAATTAAAAGAGGTTTCTTAAAACATAAAACTGTAAAAACGAACGATAAAATCCGACGTTTCGGAGTAGTCATGACTCCATTATCAAGGAAAATATAAACGAGATCATGCAAATTACAGCATTTAAAGCGATTTTGGCGCGAAAAAATTAACATAAGAGGGTGCGAAGATTATAAAAATACTTTCGCACGAATGGAGTCTGATTGTACGTTGAGATTTGGCTTTAAAGCTCTTATAAAAAGCATTTCGTACACTAAGCAGTCAAATTTAGTTTTGCATTTCTTAAGCACTTGGAAACGCTTTAGCACGGAACAATGCCTCAGGACCTGCTAAAGCGTTTCCAAGTGCTTAAGAAATGCAAAACTTTAAATGCATGATCTCGTTTATATTTTCCTTGATAATGGAGTCATGACTACTCCGAAACGTCGAATTTTATCGTTCATTTGTACAGTTTTATGTTTTAATAAAAGTAATAATAATAATAATAATAACGATTTTTTTAGTAGTACTTCCACAAGTTGGCTCTTCGCCTACTAAATACAAATCTCAAATCAAATTAAATTATATCAAATATTGCTTTTTGAGGAGAGGGGAAAACCGGAGTACCCGGAGAAAAACCTCTCGGAGCAGAGTAGAGAACCAACAACACGACCTAGTCACCAAGGGCGTGAGTCCCCAGTTCACGTCACATACTGTTTTGCATGCACGTTTACAAAGACTTACTGCGATGCAAATCAGTTTGTGACGTCAACTGGGTAGTATACCCATGCCCCTTACTAGCTCGGTCATGTGACATAAAGAAAAAGGCGTAAAAAGGAGCAGTGTGTTTCGAACAGGTGCAAAGATTTATTTTAGCGATTAAAATATTTCGGAGCTAGGGGCACTTTAATAGTTTGAGCAACCCACGAATGTAGCAAAGGGTTTTCTATAATACCAAACAACTTTTTTTTTAATATTCCCTATCTAAACCTGTAAGAGCTTTTATCCTCCTCGAACTACAGTCTTGGACAAAAAAAAGTGACGAAAAAGAGTCATTCCTACAGCTGGTTGGAAAGAAATGTATTGAACACAGTTATAGAGAGAAGTTTGTGCATTTTGTAAAAAAAATTGCATGCAATTTTGTCCTGGGAGGGTGTAGGGGTTGCCGTATACAAAAAGGTAGATTCTCAAAAATTTGCTAGTTCAAGAATTCATAAAATGACGAAACGAATGCTAGGAAAGTTCCAAAAGCCTGAATGAAAATCATGGATGCGTCCTGATCTCAGCAACAAGGCTTCGTATCCCAACCTTGCAGCAATTACACAAAGCAAGCTAAAATGGAGGTACACTTTGGATTTCAATTGGTCATATTCAACATGGCATCATCAGTTTACATTAGCTACCAGAATTCTTTGCCAATGTTCTTTCTTATTGAATTGATTTTAACCCAGTCTATTTAGCAATTAGATTATGAGGTCGAGATTTCTATCACGCATAGAAATAGAGAGCGAATTATCTAATCGTTTCAGTATAAATGTATTAGTCGTTAAAAAAATAAACAAGTGAATTATCTAAATTCTCCTCGCAGACACTTGGAAAACGCGAAGAAGCGGTCGCCATTTTGTTGACAACCGCTACTCGCTATCTATCACAGAATACATAGCGAGTAGCGTAGCCAATCAGAGAACGGCATTCGTGACAGAACGCTAGTAGATTTATACTAAAACTGGCTATAACCCTTTGCAACATAAGGTAAGCAAACCCCAAAGCATGTTCGCAGTTACGGTCAATACTGAGACTATCTTGAAATGTCCTAAACGCTCTTTTCATAGGTTTTTGTCTACCAACCAACTGGAGAAATTACCAAATGGTGTTTTTGACAAAAACACTCGACTGAAAATTCTGTAAGTAGAAATCTCCATTTCACTACGTGTACAATTACTTTGAAATATCATTAGTATTTAAATGCAAAAACATAATGGGCTTCCTTTAATGATAGGAACACTTTTCCGGTTTTAGTAAGTAAGTAAGTAAGTAAGTAAGTAAGTAAGTAAGTAAGTAAACACTTTATTTATGGAGGGTAACACTAAATAGTTAAAAGCTAATAAACTTGTGGCCCTCAAAATTAGAAAAAAAAGTACAAAATTCAAATATCTAAAAACTATACTATCAAGTCTAAAGATCCTATTAAATATTAAGTTAAACTAATATCAAGCTAAATACTAAAATGATTTAGACTAAGCTGTTCCATTAATTTACATTATATAAACTCTTCTTACATGCAGGAAGAGAATCCTTACGTCTTCATTAGTAACTTTAGATCTGTTTAACACTGTGTTTATACGTTTACAATTTATGTACGTTAACAATTTGAAATTTAGATTACAGTAACAGTTTCAGATCTGTTTTTTTTTTCAACGTAATCAGAAATAAGATTCTGCTTCATTAAAAAGGTTCTCCTTTAGCTCCTATACTTGTATTGTTCTAAATTGGCATCACTTAAGTGATCATCAAAGGAGTCCGGATGCATTCCTACATGCTGGGTATGTTTCGTTTATACTTCCAGATAACGGAAATCAGTTAATAAAGTTCAAAAATATCTTAGACTTCCAGAGAAGAAGGCCCTTTGTTACTTTTATGCTGAATTTGTACGTCACTTAGTCCGTACGTACCTGTGGCTTTTTTCCAATTCTTGCTCTCTTTATCCTTAGTTTTTCAGTATTTCTATACTTTCCTTTGCGTAATTCACCTAGCGATACTTTTTCTTAGTTTTTCAGTTACACCTCTCAAGAATTATTCACTGAAATGAAAGTTTGGTAAAATATTGCAAATTAATTCCAAAGTTTCTTTTGAGTGTTGTCTATAACTCGAATTGAAAAAACACTACTTATGATCAGGTTTCTATGCCCCTCCCAAACTGAAAGGATATACTTACCAAGCATATATATTCACAGTTGATCTCTCAAGGGCTTAAACTAGTTATTGAATGGACATATTGTGACTTTAATACAGAAGTGGTTAAAGTTGCAAAAAAAGGAAATAAAAACAGGTCCGATACTTACTGCACTTTCAAATCTTAGGGTGTAAAAGATCTCCGATACTTAACAGTTATTCTACGATGGCGCGCTGGATATGAAGTGATAAATAACCATAATTATAACCATTTTATATCCAGAAAGCCCAAGTAGAATAATTGTTTTATTAAAACGTCTACGACGTATAATTGAGAATCTGAACAAAAAAGTGAAAGAAAGGAACTCAGATAAAGAGAAAACCAAAAAAAGGAAACATTGTCCATCTCATGGCTAAACAAAAAGGGGGCGAAAACCTTTCGGTGTGTTGCAACGTTTCAGAGCAAAGTTGAATGAACATCAATGAAACTGTCCGAGAACAAAATTAAAGCTTCATTTTAGGGTCCTTTTTGGAAAAAGTGCAGACATTATTAACTCTGAATTGTCAGTAGTTTGGTAGAAAAGAGGGTAGAACGGCTTTCACGTAGATGTAAGAGCCGCAGGAAGCGAATTTGTAATTCATCAAAACAACAGCACTGCGGGCGCATTTCATCAAAATGAAGAAACAATTTCAATTTTTTTTTCAACGGTAGTACAAACACCTATGATACATCAAATGCGCAGCATACTACAAAAAAGATAAAATACAAAACATTGTAAATTACAGTGCACACTTAAGATATAATACTTACGTTTCTACATTACAAACATCGCGTCATTTATTGACCAAATAGATTTTTCATCAGTTTCCACTTACTTAAAGTGCATATGAAGCGAAATTTTTCATTAGCTTGTTCGAAAGAGCTTTCAAAATGATGAAGAACGGCGTTTATTTTATTGTGATAGCACTCTTGGTTGCTGAGTTATTCAAGGTTTTTCATTTATGCAAATTAGAGGACTTGTGACGTCACAAGGTGGACACAAAATGAAGTAAAATCACAAAATATGGAATATCTGTGCAAATACTGAGTCTACAGGGTTGAAATTTTTCAGGGTTGATATGCTGCCAGAACTACATATTGTGATAGTGGTGATGATGTCACCATAGCAACATACTCGTTACCAGATCTCTACCTTTCCAAAGGATAAAATCAGAGTTTCCCTCCCCAAGAAGTGCTGTTTGCTCTTGACGTTCATTCAGTGGGTGCGAGCAAATATGGACATAACACAGCAGAAGTATAAGAAAGTGTGTTAGACTCTGGAGCAATAAATAAGGCATTTCTCATTTGGGAAGGTAGAGGTCTGGTAACAAGTATGTTGCTATGGTGACATCATAACCACTATCATAATGTGTAGTTCTGGCAGCACATCAACCCTGCAAAATTTCAACCCTGTAGACTTAGTATTTGCCAAGATATTCCATATTTTGTGATTTTACTTCATTATGTGTCCACCTTGTGACGTCACAAGTCCTTTAATTTGCATAAATGAAAAACCTTGAATAACTCGGCAACCAAGAGTGCTATCACAATAAAATAAACGCCGTTCTTCAGCATTTTGAAAGCTCTTTCGAACAAGCTAGTGACAAATTTCGCTTCATATGCACTTTAAGAACTCTTTCTGATGAGAAAAGTTACATGCAAAGTTATCAATATTGTAATGAAACTTAAGGTCAAATGAAGAATGGTCCTCGCAGGTAAGGTAGCTTTGTACGCCAGCAAAACGGGGATACCTCCTTCTATTTTACATTTGTATATGAAAAACTTGACTACTAAAATAATACAGTTAATTGCATTTTTACAAGGCAGGCAGTTTGTGTCGCCCAAGAACACAGATTCAAGGGAGAGGTCTAATTCAATTTTTGTTACCTCCCAAATCCAATTTGTGAGGGCACTCCAGAGTGAAAATACCCGGTCGCAATACCAAAAAAGGTGATCTATGGTTTCAGGTCTGCTATCGCAAAAAAAGTACTCATCGCGATCCTTAATACCCATTTTCATTAACAAGACATTTGTACCAATAATTCTATGGAATATCCTAAATAGAAAGCTTCTTAACTTACTACCACTTGTGCATAGGAAAGGGATATTGTAATAAGTAGACCAATCTCCTACCGGAGACGGAAGATGTTTATTCCATTTACGCTGCACCTTGGTTGGCTGTGTGGCTGATTTTCGCAAGGTATCATAAGTGAAACTGGTCACCCTTTTTGCTTTAGATAATCCCTCCATATTTTGAGATTTGATCACTGGTAACCGTTTACCAAACTCTCTAATCTCTGATTTCGACGAAACTGGAATTGCCCACATAATACAAAAAGCTTGTAAGAAAGTACACTTTAAATTAAACTTATTGATCAATTCGGTTGGTGACATGAAAAGGCTAGACTCGTCTACAAGATCATTGACAAAGCGTACATTTTCTACGTACCACGACCTAGAGAACACAGGTTTATTTTCTATCTCAATAAAAACATTATTCCATAACGGCGGAAACAGGAAGTCGCTGTCTTCTGCAGGTTCACGAACATACTCTGTCCATGACTCAACTACATTCCTCCAGAAAGTATTTACCACAAAAGAGGAAGGCAAGACTGATAATGATTTTTTGCTTAGTAACCAAACATCTTCCCAGTAAAGATGATCACAAAGCAAGAGCCTTTTCCGGTCTGCCTGGCAATTTACGTCCCATACTTCTTTAATCCAGGAGATTTTTAAAGCCTTAACGAGCGATCGAATATCGGTCATCTTCAGCCCCCCATCTTTTATATCATTAATAATTGTTTTCCGAGCTACTTTATCACCCTTTCCGCCCCAAATAAAGGAGTAAAAAATTGTTTCCAATTATTTAAGAAAACAGTCATTTGGAGTAGGAAGTGTGGTAAATAAATGAACGAATTTAGATACTGCCAGTGACTTGATTATCTGTATTTTGCCTATGATGCTCAGAAATCTCCAGGACCATGAGTCGAAAAGCTGTCTGACCTCATCTAGCTTTTTTTTGTAATTGTGCTCCTTTATTTGCGGGGTTTCAACAAAAAACGTTATCCCTAGGATGTAGAAAGGTTCATTAAAAACCCATGCTTAAATTTCTCAGGAAGTAATACGTCTTCTGAGAATCGCTTGCTACCCAACCATACAGCCAGTTTTTTTTCTAAGTTAACCTTTAGACCGGAACACTCTCCACAGAGCTCCAAGGTATCTAGGCATAAAGAGAGAGCGAAGTTTGGGTTCATCTAAGAGGAAAAAGGTGACACCCGCGTACTGTCCAAGCAAAAATTCCTCATTATTAACAGTAATTCCCTTAATTTGACCGTTTTGTTTTATGACATCTGCGAGGAATTCAGCGCAAATAACGAAAAGGTATGGTGAAAGGGGATCTCCCTGTCTAACACCTCTCGAGACCAAAAACGAATTTGAGCAAAGACCATCATACAGAATGGAGCTATTAATATTTTTGTAAAGGTTTTAACCCACTGTCTTATAGACTCTCCGAAATTAAAAAACTTTAAGGCTTCGTCAAGAAAGTTCCATTCCACCGAATCGAACGCTTTCTCAAAGTCAAATAATAGTAGTAAGCCCTCTTGGTTACTAGAATTTAGTTTAGCTATAATATCGTAAATTAGCCTAGTATTTTCGGCTATACACCCGTTTTTCAGAAAGCCTTTTTGGGTGTGTGTTATGATGGTTGGGAGAACCTTCTTAATACGATTAGCGATGACAGCTGAAGCTATTTTATAATCTACCCCAAGTAAAGAGATCGGCCTCCAATATTTTTTGAATAAAACTTAGACTTGTTTGGCTTAGGCAAGGTTGTTATGAGTGCACTTCTCTGTGACCGACATTTCACCAGAGCGATAGGAAAAATAAATTGACCGTACTAAATATTGGCCAAGTTCCTTCCAAAAAGAATTATAAAATTCCATCCCAGGACTTTTTCCGTCACCCATAACCTTAAGGTCGTCTACACATTCATTGGCAGAAACGTTACCCCCCGCAAGAGTCTCTTTCTTGAGGAGTCAACTTCGGCCTTATGTTATCTTGATTGAGGAAGGTGGAAAAATGATCTGCCCTAATTTGAGTTTCCCTAGAAATGTAAAGCCTGTCATAAAAACGCTTCTGTTCCTTAATTATATCCTTTTGGTCTGTGATTTCGGTAGCATCCTCCAAAACAAGCTTTGGAATTAATTAGCTTGTGTAATGTCTTTTTGTTTTTAGATTTAGAAAGTATTTAGTGCTTTTTTCTCCTTTTGTTATCCAATTAGCCTTAGATCTCATAGCTATACCATGCATTTTATGCTTTCTCAGTTCTTGTAACTCATTTTGTTTTTGTGCAAGTTTTCTTTTAGTTTCTTCACATGGAGATACATTTAAACTCTGTAGAAGGAAATTGATTTCATTTTCTAGAAAACATTCAGTCTTATTTTGATCTCTTTTCTTCCATGCTGCATAAGAGATAGTTTTACCACGAATCTGGAGCTTAAGTGTTTCAAATAATAGTTGGTCATAGTAGTATAGTGTTTGGGGGTTTCAGCACATAAATTAATTTAGGGGGGTGTTTTAGCAAAATGATCTCGTATTTTGGAATCTATAGTTTATTAAAATGCGTGACTTTCTCGGAAAAATCACCAAGCGTGACATTCTCGGAAACAGGAAATGAGTCATCGCTCTGGCTGGCACAGCTATGCCGTGGCGTCATGTGTTAGTTACATAAAGAAATAATATCTCATATAATATAGATGAGTTGTAATTTAGTAATCCACAATGAATTGAAGAATATGGGGGAGTTGACATGTCCTTTTTGTGATCAGCTATTGGTCAAAGTTGTTAAAAGTGTGAAAGCACCTTGCTGTGATAAACAGAAAATGTTTAATGATGATGGTGAAAATGTTTGTCTAAATTGTGGTTCAGTCCACGGCTATGACTATTGTAAGGAGTACGTTGACTTTCATAATAATATGTATAAAATAAAGCGAAAATCTGTATATCACCGGTAGTACCATATTGAAAATGTGATAAATGGTATATGTCGCAAGAATAGATTTCAAATTTCTGTAAAAGATAAGGGTAAAATATTGAAAATATTCGAAGAGATAGACACTGTCCTTCCTTTGGTGAATAAGAATCGTAAAAGGATGATAAGTACGAAATTTATGCTTAAGCAAATATTTTTAATGCTTGGTCATCCATTTGAGAATATAAAAGTTACTAGATCAAAAAAGACGCTTGGATTTTATGATCAATATTGGGTTGAGATTCTATTGTTGAGATTTGATAAGATTATTCGTATTATCAAGCAGTGAATTTTTCATCATATTTCAGTAGGTACTTATCAATAATTGGACTATTATCAGTCACATAATCATCGATATTCTTCATTGAGATTTGTATACTTGAAGCATCAAAATCACCACTTCTCAACTTGTCTTTTATTGAATTGAGTAGATGTTGATAGCTTTGATAAGCATATGTGCAATTTTGGATTTTCAAATCTAGGTTTTTATGCTTCATCCACCCTTGTATCAAAAGTGCTGCTGTACTGATGGCTACCAAACTAACACCACCTGTTGCCACACTTGTGGCGAGACCCCCAGTTGCAAAGATGATGGACAAGGAATTCCCCAGTAATTTCCATTTTTTGAACCGTTTAACAGCCTGTTTATGAGCCCAAAACTTTCTGTGATATGTTCGGTAATAGGATTTTAATTCATTTACCTGATCTTCTGTTAATTCACCTGAAATATGGTTCCAGCTCAATATGCTTTTTCGCTCTTTCATATATATCTTTTATATAATAATTCTATTGAATATGCAATAAAGTATTCCAGATATCTGGCCGCATAATGGAGATCTTTTTCTTCGCTTTGGTGTAAGGTACTTAGGTATAGCATAACTATATCCACGGTCTAAGGAATAACTGTTATAAAATCTTCCATGCGCATCATGAAGTATACCATGTGTTTGTAATGTTTCAATCCATCCAAGTGTATATTCTAAGAAATATGTCAAGCACCCATTTCCAGGACCAATAAGTCCAATATCCTTGTGAGTATTTAAAATATTGTTCATTGAAATTTTTACATTAAAATGCTTGTGATACAGATATTGGTATACCAAAGCTGATTTTAAAATTGCATCATCGACTTGAATAAATTGTTGTTTTGTTTCATCAAAAAAGAATTTAACATATTTGATTGCTTCTTCTATCATATATTATATCGTTGCATTAAAACGCTATGATGATCCAAAATTGTTTTTTCATCTAACATGAAATCCAAGTACACACAGAAAAAAATAACACTACCGTCAAGAGGTGCGATAGAGCTAGGATCCAAATCACCAAAAGTCATTTGCTGACTACCACTTCTATTGGCAGCTGTAAAACTTCCAATATGTTTTTTATTCCAATAGATTTTACTTGTGTTTGTTTTTGGAGAAGATAAATTATCCCAGTGAACAGACAAGCAGTGCCAAACATTTATTTGACCCAAATCATTTACTGAATAATCTGCTATTTTTCTGAAACTTTGTATGGATGCATCAGGACCGAAATACACACAATTCTTTTCATCAACACCACTTATAACTAAATTTGAACCATTGTAATAGCTGACAAACTTATCATAACCTCCATTATTATGACCAAAAAGCCCATTTTTCCATGGATTTCCACCTGTATTTGAATTTAATTTATAAACAATGAAGATATTAACAGCATTATTATTTAAATTGATTTGACTTATCATTCTCTGTGATCCATCAAACTTCAAAAAATAACGTCCATTATGTTTCTCAGCTTTGGTACAAACAGTGGGTCTTATGTTTAAAGTTGATTGAGTTTCATCATTTTCTTCATTTGATAGATCATATAATGTTTCAACTTTTCTGTCTGCATTCATATCTAAAAAATTATTATTCGCTCTGTCGATTTGATAAGTACATTTAGAGTATAATCTGATGAATTCAGAAACCCATAAATCCAAAAAACTATCTCTGACAATATCTGAAACTTGTGATTTGATTACAACATGATGAGAATCATTGCCTGCTTTTACATTAGTCAAATGTTTGTTTCCAAGATCATAGTGACCATCTTGTGTCAAATTAAATCCATTTCCATTATCACCTTTAGGACCAATTGCACCAGCATCACCTCTATCACCTTTTGGGCCTCTTTCACCAGTTCTTGTATTATCTTGATTTTGTGGAGAATTAAAAACTCCCATATAATATTATTTTAGATTAATTCATGACCACTTCTAATGTGAATGTGATGTCAAATGCACCTGTATTAGGATGTGAATAATCAATGATTAAATAGCCTCTCGATAATGATTTGTTGACGTTGACCGTTGTGATGTTTCTACTCATAGAAGAATGTCTGTATTCAAAAATTGTTGCTGGAAATGGTAATAATCCAGCGCCTTCATTTTTTTTCTTGAAGTATAATATTCCGGGTTTTGTTCCTTGTATAATATACATTTTCTTAATATAAAAGTTATTGTTATGAATAACTAAATATTCAGCGCCATTTATCAATACAGGCTTTAAAGTATTCTTATTATGTCCTTGACTGGCTTCAACAAAGCAATTTAAATATTGTATTTGACCAATTATATTATTCCCATTCAAATTTAGATCACCTCCTAATTTCGGCTGGTAAAGTGCAAATCCACCTAGATCGAGAGCTGTTTCCATGATTACACCTGTAACGCTTGAACGAAATAGATTCAAACTATTATTATGAATTCTATAGCCATTCAGATTTAAATCACCACCAAGTTTAGCCTCTTTTATTAAATAGCTGTTGATATTAATATTATTTAGCATTGTCAATTCACCATTGTCTCCACCAAACAACCAATTTTCATTTTCTTTCACATCAAAACCATTCAAATCTAAATCAGTTTGTAATTGTATTTTTTCATTCACGATTTTATAAGCTTCTGCGAAGTCGTAAACACTTGATGGAACGTCTACAGCTTCAAAATCAATACCATATGCAACACAATGAACTTTGTACTTATTTGGATAAGCTGGGTTAGCATTGATATGAATCGTACAATATAAATATTCAGGTGGTGAACTTACTGAAGGTTTTTCAATCCATAATAAATATCTCGAATGATCTTCATTTCTGTTGTCAAATTTTCTCCCTACAGTTTTATGAAGTGTAATTCCACCAGTTGCACTGAATGTTACACTACTAAGACTCATTCCTTCATAATCAGGAAATAGCCATTCAAGAATGAAAGTATATTTTCCATCTTTTATTGTATACATATTAAATCTGTCAAAATTCTCAATTTGAAGGTTTTCCACACCACTGACTGGAGAAGACTTGGATTTGTCTTTTAACAAAAAAGCGAATGGGTTGCGTTGAGTACCAGATGCTGAAAGAACAAGGTCATCAACATACTTTTTGTTGGCAGAATCTTTATCAGAGTTTGGAGATCCAACATTTGTTATTTTATTGTCACCCATGTCAAGATCACCAGTCATTGCAACACTTCCATCTTTTTTAAGAAATGGTGAAACATCAATGCCAGTAATTCCAGCAATTTCAGTATCAACATACCCCTTTGTGGCTGTATCATTGTTTGCTGTTGGCGCTGCTACATTTGTAATTTTGTTGTCACCCATGTTCAGATCACCAGTCATCGGGTTTGTTCCATCCAATAATAATGTGTTTGTCCTGATACTTAGTATATTTCGTTGTACATAACCTAAATTAACCGCATCATAAGTACTAACTCGAGATGATGAACTAGGGAATGGTATACCACTGATTTTGTTGCCACTCATTTTCAGATTACCAGTCATTGCAACACTTCCATCTTTTTTTACATAAGGAGACATGTCAATATTTGGGGTATGATCATCAACATATTTTTTGTTAGCAGCATCTTTATCATCAGTTGGAGCCGTAAGATTTATAATTTTATGGTCATCAACATCAAGGTTTGCAGACATTATATTGGTTCCATATACATCCAAAAAATTGATGTTCACATAGTTTCTGTTGACAGCATCATGAGGGTCTGATGGAATGTCATTAAGGTTCATGATTCTATTATTTTTCATGTCAATTTTACCACCAAAAGCAACATTGCCGTTTTCAATTTCATACACTGGGTCGTGAATATGTGATAAAATGATATTAGAAAATCCATAAACACCATAAACTATGACATGATGTTTGGCATTATTTGATAAATATGGTGAGATCAACAATAATTCCATTGATGTAGCTCCTTGACTTGTTTTTTCAATGAAAAATATTCTCTTAAGATAACCATCAACAAGATGAGTCTTTGGAAATGCTCTTTTTATTGAATCCTTTCTTTCAATTAAATTTGATGACAAAACATCATCATCAACTGTTGCATTGTTTGGATTACCATCAGTATAAAACTCAACAACTAAAGTGTACTTTGAAACTTCCAATTGTGACAAATCAAAACGAAGAACAGTTGTAAGACCAGCAGTAGGAATAACAAAAGACAAGGCTTTTTTATTGATCTTGTATGGGCTTTTATTATAGTCTTCTAATTGTAGATTATTCGCATTTCTGATAATGGTTGTTTTTGATATATCTTCAAGAAGAAATTTAAATGGATTAACACGTGTTCCTTCAATTGATAAAACAGCATCGTTGACGTATCTCATCTTAACAGCATCTTTGTTAAAAGTTGGGTCTGCTACATTACTAATTTTTTTGTTTTCAATGTCATAATTACCATCTTGTGTTAATTTGAATCCATCACCTTTGGGACCAACAGCTCCAGTAGCTCCTTGTGGACCAATTGCACCTGTATTACCTTTTGGGCCTCTATCACCTTTATCACCTTTGGGACCAATTGGACCAGCTGGACCTCTTTCACCAGTTCCAGTTTTTGTTTTATCTTGATTTTGTGGAGAATTAAAAACTCCCATATAATATTAGATTAGATAACACAGAAAGTTTGTTCTATCAATTACCATTGTTGTCATTGTTGTCATTGTTGTCATTGTTGTCATTGTTGTCATTGTTGCCATTGTTGACATTGTTGTCATTGTTGCCATTGTTGCCATTGTTATATTTTTTACCTTTTGGAAGAATTATTTCATATCCATTCGGACAAGGATTGAATGTTGCCATATAATATTAGATTAGATTAAACTGCACCATAAAAATTTCTCTTGATTGTCTTCATCGGCTTGTCAACATAACAGAAGGAATATGGTTTCTTGGTGGCTTCAATGTATTTCTTCTTGTCTATTCCAAGTTCTTGTGCAATCAAGTTCCTTTCTCTTGAGGATGGGAAATCATAAATGCAGAAGTGACTGCAATTGAGTCTGATTGATTTTGGACAGCCATAGAATGATTGTGTGAGATATATGACTGAACAGTTCTTGTGTCTTCCCTGAATGAAATAGCTGATTATCTGATCTTGTTTCTTGTCAGTGACAAAATCATCAAAACAACCAATCGCTGCAAATCTGTGTCTTTTATTTGTTCAACTGGCAATATCTCTTCTTGACTGCAAACCAAGGCAGGATATCCAATGTGACTGCTTATTTCATCCATTACTTTCCGCAGATATTTGTACTTGTCTTGATCCAAATTTTTTGCATAAAGATGTATCTGATCATAATAGACCAACGGTTCCATAATCAGATGCATGAACAATGTTGTCTTTCCAGATCCAGAATTACCAGCCAATAACATTCTAAATGTATCTTTTGGCATATACGGATACAACTGTCTGAATGAATTATTTGAATTCTGAATGATATCATAATTTGGAATTTCCATATGTTAATAGTTTAGATTAGTCTAACACAATTGTATATGGATATAGAACGTATGAAAAGGCTTCTTAAAAGTGGAATTGAAGCTGGAAATAAACCTAGAGAAGTTCGTGAGGTTATCAAGACTTATGAAAATAGAAAACAGGATGCATATGATACAACATCAGAATTACTGAAACCCTCTATTGATGTCCAGAAGAGTGTGAAAGAAAGTGTCGACAAAAAACAGGATGAAGTCATTGAACAGTTGAAAAAAAATCAAAAAGCCTTGACATCTGGTTTTGAAGATCTTATGCTATTAAACACGTTACCTGAATCAGTACCTGTGAAAACAACATTACCAATTGATTACAAACCTAAAATGATGACTGAAACAGAACCAAAGTATAAGTAAAATCTTGACAAAGGTTTCTCACTTGATGAGGTTAAGGTATTACAGGAATATGAATTGTCTCCTCCAACAACAATTTTAAATAGGATAATGGATGGTACAATCGACATCGATGAGTATAACAGAAATATTGGTGAAATAACCAAAAAACTTGGAAGACAAAAAGCTCATCTATCAAGAACCAAAACAAATAGGGAAAAAAATAAAGAAAAGATATATCAATTGACTCAAAGGATCAAACTAATGCAAAAGTACCGAAAAAGAATGGAAGCTGTTAAGGAAGGTGCACCAACTGTTGATAAAGAAAAACAAAATGTTGGTTCAGGCATGGGAAGAAGAGGTGCAATCGGTTCAAGGGATGCATTTTTGGGAGACATGCTTTCAAGACTGCAATTGCTTGGTGGATCCATTTCAGCTGGCAACAACAGCAAAAATGTTCAAAATGAATTCACAAAAATATTGCATACATTGAACAGACTGGGAATCCTGAAAACCGGTGAGTTGAATAAAATAATGAGGAAATATCTAATGTAAAAGTATATGACAGAAATTTCATTACGATTCAACAGTAAAAACAGAGACAAAATTGGTGTTAGTAAGAGTCATGATTTTGAAAAAAGATTCAATACACCTCTTAAATTAACGAATGATTTGAAATATGAAATGGCTGTGAATGTTATCAATATGACATACAGTTGGTACAATATCAGAGATATTTTTGAAAATAATCAAATGAAATACAGCTATGATAAAGGTGTAAACTGGGAAACAATAACATTCGTTGACGGGATGTATTCATACGACGATATCAATAGTTACATTCATGAGTATATGAGTAAAAATAGCCATGTACTGAATCCATCTGAAACAGACAAATCAAAATTCATGTATGGTATTAACATGTATTTCGTTTTGTCAACATATCGCATTTTGATTGAACTTGATGAAAACTATCGAGTGGATCTGAGAAATCTTGTTTCAGAAAACTTATCGATTTCGATTCAAAATTAGTTTCAGCCACAGAATATGGAACAAATCTACCTGATATTACAAAAGTAGTAGATGAAATTTATATCAATTGTGATATGGTGATAGATAGCATTGTTGATGGAAATAGCACAAATACAATCGCAGTTATTCCAGTCACAGATCTCGTTAGAAGTTTACCTTTCACTTACAAACCTCGTTTTCTTTCATGGAATCCTGTCTCAACACATACAATCAGCTCAATACGCTTTTATGTCACAGACTCTTCTAGAGCTCCAGTCGATTTAAACGGGATAGATTGGTATATTGAGTTATTCTTGAGAGGTGTGGAATTATAAAACCTAATAGTATATGAAACGGTTTGAGTTTAAAAAATATGAACAACATGGTGAAGGTGTCATGACTGACATTATCAAAACAGCTGGAAAAAAAGCAGCAGCAAAAGCAGCCACAACAATTGGTGAACATGCTGGCAAAAAAGCTGGTGACAAAATCATAGAACTTTTGAAAAAGAGAAAGAGTGGAAACAAGAGTGGAACTGAGAGTGTGAGCCAGACTGGTGGTTTAATCAAAAGAAAGAGAGGCAGACCTCGTAAAATCAAATAACTTTTATCTAACACAATAATATATGTCAAACTATCGTGACTCAAAATATTCGAACTAGAGACAGCACTTATTACTGTAGTAGCAAATAATGCTCATCAGAGGAAAACAGGTTACCGTTTCGTTGTTGATAACAGTGGAGAGACTACACCATTTGACTGGTATAATGCCCGTTTTAATGTTATTTTCAAAGAAAATAAGCTTGCAGATGGAGCTGACATTGCTGCTGCAGATCGAAATGGTATTGTTAATTCAGTTCACGCTCTTATTAACACCATTAACGTAAAAATGAATGGTCTTGATGTTTATGAATGCCGTGATGCAAACCAAGCCACAAATATTAAGTCATTGCTTGAGTATTCACAGGGTTATGCTGTAAGTCAGGGAACCAATGAGTTCTTCTATCTTGACACCAGCAGAGGTGCTGAAAACAGAGTGGCACAAGCTGCTTATAACAAAGGATTCTCAGATCGTAAAGCTTTGCTTAATGATGGTGGTGAAATAAATGCAGAGATAGCATTGAACAGATACGGTTTTTTCAAGAGCTTTTGGGATGAACTCATGCCTAACTCAAAAGTAGAGGTGAACCTAACACTTGAGAGTGATGACAATATGATTTGGCAAGCTACTGATGAATGTCGTGTGGTACTAACTAAATTCCAGCTAATTGTTCCTCGTATTATTTTCAATTCTGCGGGAAAGTCCTTATACATGAGCAAGTATCTTGACAACAGAAAGTGGACTTACATGAGAGAAATGGTTGAGAGAGGCAATTCAACAAGACAGCAGACAGCCAATTTCCGTATTTCCACAGGAATAAACAAACCCAGGCATGTCTTTGTATTCATCATCAATGATGCCAATGATTCTGATCAGACAGCCAATAAATTTCTCTATAACATCTTTTCAGTTGCAAATAACCGAACTTTGAATGATTGTTATCTTGAGGTTGGCAATGGTAATGATTATCCAGAGGTTCAATTATAAACCCTCAACTGAACCAACAAGAGTATTTAGAGATGTTTTGAAATATGTTCAAGCTGTAAATGATTTCAGTGAAAGTACCCTTCTTAACAGGGGCAATTTCGGTACAATATTCCCTTTCATTTATTTTGATTTGACGAAACAGAAACAGGATATCAAAGATGGAATGACAAAACTGACTTTCAAATACACTTTGAGTGCTGCAACAAATGCTGATTACAGTGTGTATGCACTGGTTCTTATGAGCAGGATATTGAGATGAGAAAGACTGATGGTAAAATCGTCTTGAGATCTATGTAAATGGGATAATTAAATAAATAAATTAAATAAATTAAATAAATTAAATAATTAAATAAATAAATTAAATGATTGTTTGTATTAAATACAATTTAGTATAAACATATATTATATGACTACTTATCATCCTCATGGAGTGAAACTTTCACAAGGTCAGAAACAAAAGCTAGCAAAAGCTTATAGCAACAAATTCAGCTGTAACATGAGGTTATCGCATAATGAATTATCTGGTGGTGATCAACTGATGTTGACCAAAAGACAAATCAACAAACTGATGAAATCAAGAAGAATGGGAAAAGGTTCAGACATCAAGATATCAAAAATCAAATCAGAAAAGCTGTTGTAGAAGGAGGTTCTCTTTGGTCCAGTCTTTTTTCACTTGGAACAAGACTATTGCCATATGCAGGTAAAGCAGTAGCAAAGCAGCTCCAGCATTGGCTACAGGTGCTCTTTCTTCATTAGCAAGTCTCGGTGTTGATAAATTATTTGGAAAGAAACAAAAAGGAGGATTCTTATTCCTAATGCCAATTTATCCCAATTATTGAATGTAGAAATTTATTGAATACGAGACAGATGGCAGATATTGTCAAAAAATGCAGTATGGTGGAGACTTGTTATCAAACCAACAAAAACACAGATTGGAAATGGTATTGGAACAATACTCGCCAGTATTGGAATTCCTTTGGCCATAGAAGCAATTAGAAAATTAACTGGAAAAGGTTTGCATGTTGAAAGCAGCCGTCCAAGACGGTCATTACCAGTTCATGTTCCAGATTCCATTGCAATAAATAAAAATAAAAGTGGTGGGAAACATGCTATGATTCCATGGCAATCCCCTCCTGTTTTTGGTACATGGGATAACCCAATAGGCATGGGAATGAAAAAAAAAAGAAAAACCAAAGGAAAAGGACTTCTACTGGGCAAAAACAGTCCATTCAATTCAATCCCCATACTAGGAACCATTTTGTAAATAAACCCTTATCCAACTTTGATTTAATCAATTGGGTTAAACAACTTGGAATAAAACATTTTAGAGGAGTATTTTCAAGAGACAATCTGCCAAACCTGATGAGAAACAATGAATGTGGGATAGTCAATCTTGATTCCAAAATTGGACCAGGTACACATTGGGTATGTTATAGGAATTTCAAAAATGATAAATACTGTGAATACTTCGACTCTTTCGGTTTGATGATGCCGACAGAAGTTCAAATATATATGTTGACAAGCGGTAAACAACTTGAATACTCTGGTGATGAGATACAAGAAAGGGATTCAGTATTGTGTGGATATTGGTGTTTGTACTATCTTCTTGAGAGACAAAAAGGCAGATCTATTCTGAATACAATACACAATTCCAAATTCAATCCAGCAGATACGAGTGTCAATCACAGATTCATCACAGACTACTTTGAAAATATCTAACTTATATGTATAATGGTGAAATCATATTGTGTTAAACAGAAGAAAGTCACTGAATGTGTACCAGGAAGTGAAAGATATCAAAAGACAAAAAATGGTCGAACAATGTTGAAATGTACTTGTGCTGAATGTGGAATCACAAAGACTAAATTTGTCAGAAATCGGGGAAACTAATTAGCCCGTCTGAAGGGGCGGGCATAGGATCAACATTATTAACAACTGGATTAGATTTGCTTGGTCATGCGGCTCCAATGATTGGTAAAAAGGCATTGCAAGCTGGAAGATATTACGCTTCAGAAGCTCTCAGAAATCCAAAAAATCAACAGTATTTGATTGACAAAGGACTTTCCCTAGCAAAGCCGGCTATTAGTTCAGTTGGAAAAAAAGCATTATTTGATTTAAGTACAAAAATACGTCCAAGGCGTGCTGACAAGAGACAAACCCATAAAACAGATATTAAAGGCATTGATTATACTCGCGGTGGTGCTATTGATATTCATAAGGTTATTGGCAAGCTTCCTAAACCAAAAGCAGGTTGGACTCCAAGTAAGTATAAATATATGGGCCCTTATAATCCATTGGATGAACAACTGGAATATGATCCATTGACTGGAGAGGTATTAAAATGGAATGTCCAACCATATAATAAAGTAGATGAAATAGCAGCTTACCATGATATTTGTTATGATATGGGAAAGAATAAAGGTGATTGTGATAGAACAATGATCAATTCTCTTGATGCCATTCCTTATGGTGAATGCCAAAATGGGGTCAAACAGCCAGATTCTTAATTGACAAAAAACAGAAATTAGGTCTTGGTGTTTCAAAAAACGGAAAAAGCCGTCGAGTGAAGAAAACTGGCAAGAAAAACTAGCAGATGAATTACATGCACCATAAAACGAAATTTCACTCGGCGGCGTGTGATTGTAAATAAAATTGATGAAATATGGGCAAGTGATCTAGTTGAAATGCAACAGTTCAGTAAATGGAATAAAGGTTATCGATATCTTCTTATGGTTATTGATGTCTTCAGCAAATATGGTTGGATTGTCCCATTGAAGGATAAGAAAGGTGAATCTGTCACTGAAGCATTCAAAACAATATTCAAGGAAGGCAGAAAACCACAGTATTTATGGGTTGACAAGGGAAAAGAGTTTTACAACAAACACTTGAAGGACTTGCTAGAGAAACATAGTGTACAGATGTACTCAACTGAGAATGAAGAGAAGTCATCAGTAGTTGAAAGATGGAATAGGACAATGAAGTCCAAAATGTGGAAGCAGTTCACTGTTCAAGGTAATACACAGTATTTAGACATGTTACCAAAATTAGTGAAACAGTACAACAACACAAAACATTTAAGCACAAAGATGACACCCGTTGAAGCATCTGATAAGAGGAATGAAGGAACTGTTTACTTCAATTTGTATGGTGATATGGAGCCATTAAAACAGAAACCAAAATTTAAAATAGGTGATAAGGTCCGAATATCCAAGTATAAACGGAATGTGTTCGACAAGGGCTATACACCAAATTGGACTGAAGAAGTGTTTACAGTTGATAAAATCCAATACACTAATCCAATTACTTACAAACTAAAAGATCTAAACGATGAAGAAATACAAGGGAGTTTTTATGAACCTGAATTATTAAAAGCCAGACAGGATGTATTCCGTATTGATAAAGTCATTCGCAGAGATTACAAGAAGAAACAAGCTTTGGTGAAGTGGAAGGGTTACAGTGATGACTTCAACAGTTGAATACCGTTCAAGGATTTAAAAGACATATTATAAAGAGAAAATTATCTAACATATATATGTAGACCCTACAGTAAAAAGCTGTTATTTGCTCATGGTAGCCAAGAATATTATTGTTCCTGGCTATCATTTAAAAATAAAATAAATTACTATAATATACAAATGCAAAAATATTCCTACAATAATAAAGAATTGGATGTATCAATAGATTGTTATCTTGATGACAACAATGAGATTTGGTTCAGAGGTAGAGACATAGCTTCTATTCTTGACTATAAAAATCCACAAAAAGCAATCAAGGATCATGTTTTATCTGATGATAGAATCTTAAGAGACCACAAAATCAGCATAAATTCACGATGTAACAAAACGTTACCTCGTGCTGAGGCCACTGATTCACGATGTAACAAAACGTTACCTCGTGCTGAGACCATTGAAAAAACTTTCAAATGTTTTTTTTATAAATGAATCAGGATTTTATTCACTAATACTGTCCTCTAAAAAACAGGAAGCAGCAAAATTTAAACATTGGGTTACATCTAAAGTGTTGCCATCAATCAGAAAACAGGGGTATTACAATCAGTTCAATGACAGAAATAATAACATGTTGATGATTGAAAGTGAAGATGATCTGCACTACAAGATTGTGTCATTCATCAGAAAGAAATATGAAGGTGCATTAATGGTGGCGGGATTAGGTGAAAATCAAATAAGCTCAAACATGCGAATCAGAAGTTATAAGAAAGGATATATGGCTGGTCAATGTGATTTAATGCTGATGAATCCCACTAGAAAATACAATGCTCTTTGTCTTGAATTTAAAAGCCCAACAGGTGTGTATAAAGTGTCAGACAAACAGTCTGAAATGAAGCTAATATATGAGAAAAACAAATGCCGATACATCATGAGCAATAGTTTTGAAGACTTGATTCATGAAATAACTAAACACTTGGAAGAAAGCAAATTATACTTATCAAGAAGAGAAAAATAACATATTTAAAAATAAAATATAGTATATATATTATATGGAAAATAAAAATGTTAAAAGAGGTCGTGGAAGGCCGAAAGTATTCACCGCAGAAGAACGGAAGAATCATAAAACATCGTACATGCTAAATAAAGAATGGTACTGTAACATATGTAAGACAGGACGTAACTACACAATGGCAGGGAAATCTTGTCATGTTAAAACAAAAAAACATCAAAAAAATATTCTTCAATAATTACAATTCAAAAGGATCCAGTAATTGGATCAATTGAATTCTCAACCATATTTAAACGCAGACGGAAATGTTTTAAAGAAATAATAACTATAGATATATCATAAATGGAAAAAATTATCGAAACTAATAATAGTATGGACAAGAAAAGTCTAAAAAAATTGAGCAAATCTAAGCTAATCGAGTTGTTGTTGAAGCAACAGAAACCAAAAATTATTATAGTTGATGACACAAAACCTGTACCTAAACCAAGAACAAGACCAATTCCTGCACCTAGGACTGTCAGGCCGATTCCCGCCCCAAGGACGAAAAGACCAACTGTGAAAGAATTGGTTGATTATTTTGAGAGGAAAAGACTTCCAGCCCCACCTGCTGAATGGTTGGAAGAAATAGAACAATTGAAAAAGAGACCAATTCCCGCCCCAAGAGCCAAAAAGCCTGTGCCGGTTCCAACACCCAGAACAAAAATAGAGCAAACAGCGAAAGCTCTGAAAGGTTTCACAAAATCTTTTGAAATCAGTATAAAAAATAACAAAGACCCGCTTGCGCAACTGCAAAACACAAGAAAGGCTGTTGCATATAATATTATAAAATTGTTGAATGAAATTAAAGGTCTCAAATTTGTTGAAACACTCAAGGTAACATTTGCAAAAATGACTGACGGAGAAATAGAATACAAAACCGCATATTTCAACAGTGTAGCTCAAACAATTGTGAATAATCTGGAAGTAACTGAATCACTACAGTTGTCAAAAGACCAAATAATGAATAAGATTGCAGTTTGGGTATCTGAAGGTTCAGGTTGGACAATTGAATCTGTTGACAGCCATTACCTCAATGTTGTGAAATATCGACCTATGATGGGTTCTTCATACATTAAACTACCAGTAGAACTTAGAAATAAAAAAGGTTTGATCAATATGAAAAATGAGGATAATGAATGCTTCAGATGGTCTCATATCAGACATTTGAACCCACAAGAGAAAAACCCACAGAGGATTAAAAAATCAGACAAACAGTATATTGACAAATTGGATTATTCAGGAATTGAATTTCCAGTGGCAACCAAACATTACAATAAGATTGAAAAACAAAATGAGATAAACATCAATATTTTCGGTTATGAGAATAAACAACCATATCCACTATATGTTTCAAAAGAGAAATATGCAGACTGCTTGAATCTGCTTCTAATAACTGAAAATGAAAACAAGCGTTATGTGCTGATCAAAGATTTCAATAAGTTTATGTACAATCAAACAAAGCACAAAGAAAGACAACACTTTTGTATGCACTGCCTTCAATGCTTCAGCTCTGAAAGGGTGTTGAATGATCACAAGGACAACTGCATGCAAGTAAATGGCACACAAGCAATAAAAATGCCAAACAAAGATAACAACATACTGAAATTCAACAACTTTCATAAACAACAGCAGGTACCATTTGTGATCTATGCTGATTTTGAGGCCATCACTGAAAAAATACACGGTTGCCAACCCAACAGTGATAAATCATATACAGAGGCTTATCAGAAGCATACTGACTGTGGCTACGGCTATAAAGTTGTTTGTTGCTATGACGATAAATATAGCAAACCAGCAGCAATATACAGGGGTGAAAAGGCCGTGTACAAATTTATGGAAGCTACGCTGGAGGAAGTCAAATATTGCAAGAATGTTGTGAAAAAATTTTTTAACAAACCATTGAAAATGACTAAAGATGATGAAGAGAAATTCCAAAAAGCCAAAGTTTGTCACATTTGTGATAAAAAATACACTGACAAAGATATCCGAGTTCGAGATCATTGTCATATTACCGGCAAGTATAGAGGTTCTGCTCACCAAGATTGTAATCTGAAACTTAGAGTGAACCCAGATGAAATAAAGATACCAGTCATATTTTACAATCTAAGAGGCTTAGATAGTCATTTCATTATGCAGGAGATTGGAGCCATTGTTAAGAAGCACACTTACAAAAACAAGAAAGGTGAAGACTGTCAAATGAATATCAATGCTATCCCAAATAACATGGAGAAGTATATGGCTTTCATGCTTGGCAATCACTTGACATTCATTGATAGTTTCCAGTTCATGAGCTCTAGTTTGGAAAAACTTGTAGGCAATCTACCAAAAGAAGCCTTAAAATACACCTCACAAGAGTTCAAGGGAAATGATCTTAATCTGATGGCACAGAAAGGTGTTTATCCTTATGACTATATGGATAGTTTAGATAAATTTAACCAAAAGCTGCCGTCAAAGGAAGAATTTTACAGTATATTGAGTGATGAGCATATATCAGATGAAGACTATGCGCATGCTCAGACTGTGTGGAATACATTCTCAATCAAAAATATGGGCGATTATCATGACCTGTACCTTAAAACAGATGTACTCCTACTGGCTGATGTATTTGAAAACTTCAGAAAAACATGCCTTGAGTACTACAAACTGGACCCGTGTCACTATTTCACATCTCCAGGGCTATCTTGGGACGCCATGCTTAAAATGACTGACATTAAACTAGAGCTTATGGTTGATATTGATATGTTTCAATTCATTGAAAAGGGTATGCGTGGAGGAATCAGCTATATAGCCAACCGTTACGGTAAAGCAAATAATAAATACATGAAAGAGCATGATGAGAAGGCGCCCTCGAAATATATCATGTATGTTGATGCAAACAATCTGTATGGTTGGGCAATGAGCCAATACCTTCCAACTGACGGATTCAGATGGATGACACAAAAACAGATCAAAAATTTAGACCTGGCTGTCTATAAAGAAGATAGTGCAAAGGGTTTGATACTTGAAGTTGATTTAGAATACCCCCAAGAGTTACATGATCTTCACAATGACTATCCACTGGGACCGGAAAAGGTCAAAGTGACAGGGGACATGCTATCAGATTATTGTAAAAACATCGCGAAGAAATATAAAATATCAACTGGTCTGGTACATAAGCTGATACCAACATTAAGCAACAAAGAAAAATACGTGCTCCATTATAGGAACCTCCAATTATATACTGATCTCGATTTGAAAATTACTAAAGTCCATCGAGTGTTAGAGTTCAATCAATCCCCATGGCTCAGACAGTACATCGACTTCAACACTCAGAAAAGAACAAGCGCAAAAAATGCCTTTGAGAAAGACTTCTTCAAGCTGATGAATAACAGTGTATTTGGCAAAACGATGGAAAACCTCAGAAAGCGAGTAGACGTCAGATTGGTGACTGATGAGAAGAAGCTATTGAAATTAGCTAGTAAACCCACTTATGTTAGCAGTAAAATCTTCAATGAAAATCTAGTAGCTGTTCATAAGATAAAAGAAACACTTACTTTAAACCGGCCAGCATACGTGGGGATGTTTATTCTAGACCTTAGCAAGACACTGATGTACGATTTCCATTACAACTACATTAAACAAAAGTACGGTAACAAGGCCAAGCTGCTCTTCACAGACACAGACTCATTGACCTATGAAATTGAAACCCAAGACGTCTATAGAAATTTCTGGAACGATAAAGATAAATTTGACAACAGTGACTACCCTGAAAGCTCGCCGTATTTCAATAAGACTAATAAAAACGTTATTGGCAAATTCAAAGATGAGGCTGCAGGAGTTCTAATTTGTGAATTCATCGGTCTACGATCGAAAATGTATAGCTATATGAAAGACAACCGAAAAGGAGGAAAAACAGCAAAAGGAATAAAAAAGAATATTATTAAGAATAACATCAAACATGAAAATTATAAAGACACTCTATTTGATAATAAACAGTTGCATCATAGAATGAAAACAATCAGAAGTCAGAACCATCAACTTGGAAGTTATGAGATAAATAAAGTATCACTCAGCTGCTTTGACGACAAGCGGTATATTCATGATAATGGCGTGACAAGCTTTGCATATGGACATTATATAATCTAGCTGTGGTGTTTTTATCGCCTCAAACCCACTGATTTGCCTAGTTCAGGATAGTATATAATTGAAATCACTGCCCTCTTTCTGACCCTTTACCCGAAGAATTAACATATGAGACAGGAACATTTGTTGGGGGGTTTCCCTGTCGAATGAGTCACCAAACTACGTCTCTATGTTTAGGGGATTCAAGATTTTTCGCTTTTTACACATGCGTATTATTTTTATCTTTGAAAATTTCATTTATGTACCACAAGCATAAAAATGAAAATGCAAACGCAAATATAAGGGTTGTTTCACACAGATAAAGTGTGGCTTGTATACAAAGTATCTAACGATTGGAAAAAGCGGGGGCCTTTCGTTAGCGAAATGTATACAAGCCACCCCGTGGAATAACGAAAAACCCCCGCCGTTATTCCATGGGTTAAAAAAATAAAAAAATCACCCTGAGGTGGTGTCGGATTGTTGGGTAGAGCTATAGTTAAGCTTCGGCTTGTCAGAAGTGCCGGTTCAATCTCAACCGGAGGGTGAAAAAAACAAATAAACAAATACTTGGCCTCAAGAGGGTCTGATAGGGCCAGAGCGGAGTGGAGGTGGGAAAGACATAAATGATAGTGCTCTGGTGGTGTGGAGGTGGGAATTCAAAAAAAACAAAAAACCTCTCATGAGGGACTTAGGACTTTAGGGTTCTGGTGGCCACCAGTTTTGCTATTTTTCTGCATCTTTAATTGCTTCAAATAATAGCTATAGGCGATGACTCATTTCCTGTTTTTCCGAGAATGTTACGCTTGGTGATTTTTCCGAGAATGTCACGCATTTTTATAAACTATAGATTCCAAAATACGAGATCATTTTGCTAAAACACCCCCTAAATTAATTTATGTGCTGAAACCCCCAAACACTATACTACTGGTGATTAATGGAAAAAGTAAGAGACTGTGGATACTCTAAATCACCGTTAATTTTGTATTCTTCAACCGTCTCATTGATACAATCTTTGACAAGTGTCACATACGCCGGATCCGACAACAAAGAATTGTTGAATTTCCAGAACCCTCTGCCCCTCTACTGATGTGTCAAAATCATATTCATAACTACTAATGAGTGATCCGTGCGATAGCCAGCACTAGTTTGGATTGACTCCACTAGACCTGTCAAGTCAGTAGATACGAGAAAATAGTCAAGTCTTGTTTTAAATTACTGTACGCACTCCACGTATAACTACATCCAGATGGTTCCTGAACTCTATACACATCTTCCAGCTCAAAAGTATTAATTAACTCCAACAAAAATTTTAGGGCATTTGGGTTGTTTTCCTTTGAATAATTACTCGTGTCTTTTTGGTTATTTAACACCACGTTCCAGTCCCCGCATAATATAATAGGTTCATTAGATAGATCCCAATTGATAAGATTTTCTTTCAGATTTGTAAAAAATTCAGGCGAGTCCGTGTTTGGACCGTACAGAGCAACCAAAGTGCAACGTTGCTGAAATATAGAAATGCCTAAGACGATATATCTGCCTTGTTGATCGCAAATTACACTGTGCAACACATATTCAAATGTATTGTTAAATAGAATAATGACCCACAACCTTTGCTATCCAAGCTGCCAAAAAAACCTCATAGCCCCATTGGGCTTGTTTTCTTTTACTGTTTTGGATATGTGCCTCCTGCAGACAATATATGTCAATTTTTTTTGCCGAAGCCAATTAAAGACGTCTTTTCCTTTCTTTGTTTTGATGTACTGGAACATGGTCTCACCAGACCTGGTCAGAAACAAGATATATGAGGGATAAGCAAGGCAAAGGTCCAGGTTATGCTTCAAGAAATGGCTTATAGAAATTTGTCTTGATGCGTGGAACAAAAAATGGACCCGCGGCTGAACAGAATAACAAAAAACAACAAGAACGGTGATTCTTCTCATTTTTACAAAACATCATATCTGTAACCGGAAAGATTGAAGCTGGTGATTGATAAGTTGCATCGAGTGCAGATCAGAGCATTTTGGTGTCTGTTAATTTTTTTAAAAAGTGTCACTGATCCTGGAAAGATTTTCAATAGTGGATTACTGCTGCCAATTTTAGCTGAAGTTCTTGTTTGTTCAGTTTGTTTTGAATAGACTGGCCCGTGAGCATAGCTACAGATTGGTGACATCGACATTTGTTGTTGAATACATATTTTCAATTTCGTTTAGTTAAGTTCAAAAACTCTTTCGGTATTTCCGTAAATAAACGTGCGTTTTGCTATTAACTAAACATCAAGAGCCCGGAAAATTTTCTTAGCGCTGCAAGGATTTTTTTTAACACGATTCCAGCACTGTTTCTAGTCGTTCTAAAACACTCGGCAATGAAAAGTTGAATTGCATTTGTCGATTCCGGTTCCAGTTTCGAAATTTCTACTCGTTAATTCCGTTGTGAGACGACTAATGTCTTAATGGCTGCCTTTTTGAGGGGAAATTTTATCGAGCTTCCTCTGTTTGCTGAAGCGTTTGACCACATAAGGAAGTGCAGGTATATGAGCTGATAGCCTGTGTTCGGCTAGTCAATGAAAATGCTGGAAATCTGATATCCGTAGTTCAATTTTTAATAAAAACCTCTTATTCGTGTATTTCCAAAAACTTATGCTTTTCATTCATGCATTTTATCTCATTGTTCTCACATCCTTTTCTAGGTGGTTGGAAAATAACCGGTTACAAGAATTGCCTCCGGAGATATTTGACAACAATGCTGACCTGCGTACCATGTAAGTGAATTCTCTATAAGTCTCTAGAAAACTGATTTCCATTTGCACTAGATACTGAACAGTAACCAAGAGAGAGAAAATCACTATCTACCAAAATATTCAGCTATTTGCCAAGTAAAGGGATGGTTGGAAATTTTTGAAAAAAGTTCTGTGGACCTTTACAACTAAGTTACTGGACTAATACAGACGAGCCAACAATTAAGATACTTTTTTTCCTTTGGACGATCGTTACAGTTAACTCAGTGCAAAAGAGTGCACATTGGGGAAATTTGCTAAAAGTGGTACGTCTGAGAGTGAATAACTCTTACGCTTCTCCCGTAATCTCCAAACTTCCTGTGTGAGTCGTAATCCATATGCGCACACTACGTCATGAACCAATTGTTAATTAACGAAGTGGCACGTGAAGGTCGTTGTTTTGCTGTTGTCCTTTTTGTTAAAAGAAAGTCGTTTGTACAGACTACACTGTTTACTCTTCATATTGGATTACAAAGTATCAAGAGAGTTTCTTTTATTGTCAACTCATGTGGTTCAAGGCTGGGTGTCTTAAGATGAAGATTCGCATACACGACCCAAAATAGCTTGGGTCAAGGGTGAGTACGTACAAAGGCATGCGATGAATTTGTGACTTGTTCTACAATTCATTTGGAGGTGATGAAGTATGCCGCATTTCATGTTACGTTATCATTTGACCTCAAAGAAGACCGTTCGGGTGGTTCAAAATCCCCGAGTTTCACTGTGCATGTCATGCTCTTAAAAAACGTGAAATTCAGCACGCATGGCTCAAGGAATAGGTGCACACACATGAGTGTCTATGAGATAAAAATTGACATCTGCAGACTGCATGTATACTATCCACCAAAGATGTCAGGGGCCCCCAACGAGCCAAATCAAGCAAAAGCTGTAGAAAGGAATTCTTGAGTACCTTATGGTGTTTTAAGTGTGTTAAAAGTGACGTTTTCATTAGCTAGAAGAAGTTCATCTGTTCGGATTCCCTAGCTGAAATTTTGATTCCCGAAAATGTTAGGGAACAAAATCTTCCTTTGAGAAAATGCAAGCTGAAATGAACTTTCCACAAACTTTCTAGGGAACTATTTTCTTTCCGAAAATGGTAGCTGGCGTATTTGTCTGCCAAAATCAGCAATTACGACCTTTCCGAAAAACTTAGGGGCTATGATTTCTCAATTGCGAATCTTTTAGGCCACGTTTTAATTAAGAAAATCCGAGAGCACTCTTAAATCGACACCGAAAACCCAAGGTGAATTACCCGCCACCGAACAGATATCTACTAAAACTTGTCGTTACGTTGGGTACCCCTGTGATGTTGACAGCTAGAGGAACTACAACATGTAGATAGTGTGTGTGAAACAGACAAAGCAACAGAGGTTCGCATTAATTATGACACTGGTAGTGTCTTGAAAGAAACTTTACGTGGAGGACTGGTTGGTACATTATCGAAACCAGAAAAGTCCTTCACAAGGGAATGTGTAAGCCCTAAGTATTCAGACCGATCGTTCACACACTGATAACTTACGCAGAGGCACAGAAGATTACACATATGTCATATACTTTACTATAGAGTAACCTCTTCCCAATCACACCCCCCTTAAGTTAATACTGGTTGGGCTATTGTAATTCATAGCTTCATCCCGGCATTCCTTACCCCAACTGATGTAAAACTGCCGTACGTTTGCATAAAAAATCCGGATAGTATTGAAAATTTTAAAAACCTTTGCATATATTGCAGCCTCTTGAACGACAACAATCTTACTTATTTGGACGAAAGTGTGTTTCATGGCTTGAAGAACTTGACGTATTTGTAAGTAAATTTCTGATCTTTGTGGTAATATGACTTATTACGAAAAATTATAAGGACGCCCCAAGTAGTAATTGAACCTACAAACGTCACTCCCACTCTATGGGAGAAAACTTAGCGAATGATTGATTGATTGATTAATTGATTTAACTTTATTTAACATTCTAAAAGGAAAATTAACGATAGAAACATGACGTTTCGATTACCTCATGTCATCATTGCCGAATGTGCAGACATTAACATAATTGACATTATATATGTACAGAAATAGCTGTGTATGTGAATGACAAGAATGTGAATAATGAAATAATATCACGAGAGTCTAGTGTTCACACAAAGAATTTCGCGCGAATAGAAACACTTTGGGTATTTAGCTTCGGTCTTTTCTTCTTAATCAAGAGCATGTCAAAACTTAAACACTCCAGTTTGCTCCGGCATTTCTTAAGAATTTTGAAATTCTCACGCAGGTTCGACGGCTTTAAATTATGCTCGTCCTCGAAGTGTTTCCCGATTACGGAATGTTTATGTTCCTCAACACGCTGATGGAGGTGGCGGCACGTTTAATCGATATAATTTGTATCACACAAATCACATTTGAATTCGTAAACAACGCTCTGATGATTCATTAAGGGAGGCTTTAATTCCGTAAGTCTTAGCTCGTCAATGATCTTTCTACTGATAAAATTGGTTAGTTGATCTTTCTTCCGAGGTCACGAAGTCGTCTGCGAGCCACGTCGGCAGATTTTTGATCTTTGAAAGGGATAGTGATCCGTAGGGGGCTGTCCGATGGCGTGTGACTCGGTTCTGGAGGGCGCTGAAAGCTGTTGATATTTGCGTCGATGAGCTTCTCAGGATATTTCAATTTCAAAAATATCCCTTTCAAGTTCTTACATTCTTGGGAAAAGAAGTCTGGCGTTGATGACAAACGTTTTGCACGATCTAACAAAGTTCTTAAAAGTGATCGTTTATACCTGCTATCAACGTGACTTTGGTAGTGGAGAAGAAGCCCTTTGTTGGTCTCTTTTCTGTACACACATGTTTCAAGACGGTGGTCAGTCTTGATGATTTCGATGCCAATGAATGGCAAGCGATTGTTAGTGGATGTCTCCATTGTGAAATTGATGGAGGAATGGGCTTCATTTATAGTCGTAAGTAAGGCAGTGGCGTGGGATTGTTCACGTACTAAGGCGAGCGTGTCATCCACGTACCTCTTATAGAAACTCGGAAGCTTGTTCTCGCGTGCGAGTTTTTCTTCAATGGAACACATGAACGCGTTTGCCATGAGAGGACCTAATGGTGATCCCATTGCGCCGCCGTCAATTTGTTCGTAAAGTTTCCCGTTGAACTGGAAGAGCTGGTCTTTTGTGGCGACGCTCAGTAGCTCAATGAAGTCATCTTTGCTGATGTTAAGGTCATAGATGTTGTTGAACCAGTTGTCGTTGAACGCCACAAAAGACCAGCTCTTCACATTCAACAATGATGACATGAGGTCGTCGAAACGTCATGTAACGTTTTTATCGTTAAATTTCCTTTTAAAATGTTTTTCTAAATCGATCTTCATCAGAACTTTATTTAAACACCGTAAATTCATCAGGATTTACAAAATGGCTTAAAAATCTAGGCTACATATTAAAAATACTTTACAATATTTCACCTGAAACCTACATTACATTGAATTAAAAAAAACTATTAAAGCTACAAAACTAAGAACATTAGTATAATAAGATTTAAAGCCTACTTTACGTAGCTACTGTGTATTAAGTTTCACGAAAGAAACGCCCGCAGCCAACCCTGAACGCTGTGAGAGAGTCAGCCTGCCCCAGCTCAAAACTGCTCAAAACTGCTCCTGAGTAGCTGGAGCTATTTTCCATGTAATTTTTTTTTATGGCCGGGGAATAGCAATTTTCCCATAAGAGAATCTTAAAGGGCAGTTACAGATGCTGTTACTGCCAAACTTTCAGTATCGAGTCGAGTCGTTGAGTGTATCGAAGAAATGAGCGTTGGCATTGTAACTTGAATGAATAACTTGAATGAGCAACACAAACTTTACTGCCAGAGGAGATTCTCTTACACATTTTGTCACTATGAATATTCTAGAATAAATTCCGATCGATGTAAGTGCTATGGTTAAATTTTATACTGGGTTTAAATTTCTCCTCCTTTAGATTTTGGATATGGTAATGCATGGTAGTGTATGATAATTACCATAAAACAAGGGGAGAAAGAGTTGAAACCAAGGATAAAATTGACCCACAACATTAACACCTGGAGACTTAGTGGACATCACCTGTCTTATAGGCTGTTCATTAAGAAGCGAGGGCGATTCTAAGAAAATCAGACGGACAAAATATGTTTCTAAGTGATAGAATATTCCAGTATTCACCGCTTAGAGCTGAAACAATGTCCTGAACTTATTACCCATGCAGGTGTATTTCAACTGGGGTCGTGGCAGGCCCATCTATTTGGAATTTCCTTGAGAGTGATATAAAGTTGTCATCCTTATCTATGTTCAAGAAAAGATTAAAAGAATAATATCTTGAAGGATATTAGGAAGCGTCTGTAATATTAGATTTGTAAAACTGTTTTGCACTATCTATAACTTTCACCGTATCTTAGTATTTTTTGCCATACCCTTTGTTTACTTTATGTATTATTTTTTTAACTCTAGTCTTCTCCTATCTATTTTATAGTATTTTCTCTCTCCATAATCTTATTTTTGCTCACGGTTTGTTACATGTTTGTGTATGTGTGTTTTGTATCTGCTTGTGTACCGACCTAAATTAGTATGATCAGTTTTGTTAAACTGGCTGCCTGCCCTTTTTAACTTTATGGTTATTTCAGGTAGCCAGTCCCCTCTTTTTCTTTTTATTTAAAAGATTATATGTCTGAAATGTCACTAAATGGTGGAAATAAGGCATTTTGTTTGTTGTTGGCAAACTGTACCGATTGCCCCACTAAAACAGACTAGTTATCTCATTAACCCTTTAACCCCTAAGGGGTCGCCCTTTGACGAGTAAAATCGTCTGGCGTTAGACAGAGTAAAATCTATTAGTCACTCTTAGGGAGTAAAGGGTTAACAAAAATTTTGGAGTGAAGGACTGGCAATGTTCCAATGGTGGATGGAAGCTTACCTTGATTTAATTCAATTGTATTCGTAGGTATCTTCAGTACAACAACTTGCAAAATCTGGCGCCCAAAATTTTCACCGACAACACAAAGCTATTCCGTTTGTAAGTAGGGGATCTCCCTTTTTCGATGCTCATTTCACGAGATTAATTATAAAAAATCAAACTCGTAATCATGGCGCTGTTAAGTTTGTTTATGTTATTCATTGCAAAATATTTAAGTTTTAGATATGATAAAAGAAATCTTCTTAATAGTTGCTTGCTGATATTGAAATTCCTCTTTTTTAAGTGGTGTGTTGACAGAATGAAAGATCGCGTGTTTTAACTGTCATTTGTCAAATATAACTCAGCTTATTCACCAGCAGTAATCTTTGATAACTCCGTTGACTGCGCAGGCGCTTGAACAACAACAAGTTAAAGCAGTTGAATGGCAGTCTGTTTCATGGCTTGAAGGATTTAGACGAGTTGTAAGTGAAGACATTAACTTCATATTAGAATAGCCACTTGCATACCTTAGGAACGTTCAGATATTTTACTGTATAATTTTGATGTAATTTTCAATCACGATCTTTTACAAGGAGAAATCCAACTTCATATGATGTTTTCATCCAATTGTGAGGGCATCTATGGTATTTATTTCTGC
This sequence comes from Pachyseris speciosa, assembly GCA_016490735.1. NCBI lineage: Eukaryota > Metazoa > Cnidaria > Anthozoa > Scleractinia > Pachyseridae > Pachyseris > Pachyseris speciosa. The sequence goes on along the minus strand of JAEMWC010000626.1, from coordinate 264,835 downwards.
TGCTTTGACCAAGGAAATTGTCAATCATTTTGAGATTTGTATAGTAATATTAATAATCAACAAAAGTAGAACTGCAGCGATATCAAAAAAGCTAATTTTTGCACCAGTATCCTTCTTCAGATTGCTGCATGTGACAAACATCAAGTAATTTAAGGGGAAGTTTATTGTTTTCGCGAACTGTAAAACTGGTTGTTCCATCAGTTTGAAGCTAACATTGAACAAAATACCCTCTACTATTGTAGCAGTCACTTTTTACCTTTCCATGGATGTTTGTTGCGATTCAAGGCTTTATTTTACCATGTTTGCGACAATCTTTATAATTGTGATGCCTGTGATGTGGAGGCAACATATTCACGAGTACCGGTCAACATGCTCTAGACGCAAACAAATATTACATTTGAGCCTCCCGTGAGCGACCACCCCAAATGTCAAGCCAAGGCGGTCACTTAATGGAGGTAGTTGCTTACGAGAGTGCAGACCACAAGAGGTCTACACTTTGAGTCAATAGCATAAGGCAAAAAAAATTTAGTCCGTACTCTTACAGTGGTCTCATAAGGAAACAAAAACATTCGTTTTAACTCGCTGTGAAAACGCTTTGGCCTTAGCTTATATTCTGAGTTAGCAAACTTCATTCTTCAATAAACTTTCATTTTCAATTAAAACTTCGTCCATGCATCGTTGCCCAAAAAATTGATGCTACACTGTTTTGTGAGTAATCACTGCTTGCCAAAACTTATTAACATTACTGGTTTTAAAAATGCAAAGCTAGGTTTAAATGAAACTATGGTGGTATGCTTCGTCTAATTTAGGTGGCTACATGATAACAATATCAAGGCGTTGCACCCTGACCTGTTTTCAGATCTCCAGAATTTGGACGAACTGTAAGTATATCGAAATGAGGCGCTTTATTTAGAGCAATAGGCCATTTCGGAGTTGCGCAGGGAACTGGGGCGAGTTTCTAATTTTAACCAATAGATAAATTGACACCATCACATGAATGATAACGTTGAGAATGGCCATTTGACCAAGTTTGATTATTTTACGTTCAAAAGAGACCAAGTTATGGACTTGAAAGCATCCATACAAATGTCTCTAATTTTGAATATATATGTAACAAGCAAGGCTGATACTACGTGAAAAAAGTTGACTTTGCGAGACACCAACATGACCGAGACTCGATAAAGTAGGGCTGCAACCATGGACAACTGTTTCGTCCTTATTGGGACTAATCAACATGGTGTAGCAGATTTAAAAGACGCCAGCTCAATGCGAGCGCCAATAAAATGCACAATGAACCCGTTCACGATATCAAGTTCCGTACCTTGGACCCTCCTGCCATCCGATCCACGCGTTGCCACACCACGTAACCCGGATAGCAAGGAATCCAAGTGTCACGATGGCGTCTCGCAAAGAAAAATGTAGATTGGTCAATACCAATCTTAACATTAAAACACACGGACAAAACCATGCTAAAAAATACACAGCATATCGGATCTGTAAAGACCTACGGTCCAAAAAATACAGTGAAGTGAAAGTAATAAGCAAAGGACCGCCAACGATAATGCTGTACAACGTAGGATCTACAAGAGATCTAATCAGCCACAAAAAATAAATCGAATATACATGTAACAAGCAAGGCTGATACTACGTGAAAAAAGTTGACTTTGCGAGACACCAACATGACCGAGACTCTATAAAGTAGGGCTGCAACCATGGACAGCTGTTTCGTCCTTATTGGGATAAGGACGAATAGGGATAAGGACGAAACAGCTGTCCATGGTTGCAGCCCTACTTTATCGAGTCTCGGTCATGTTGGTGTCTCGCAAAGTCAACTTTTTTCACGTAGTATCAGCCTTGCTTGTTACATGTATATTCGATTTATTTTTTTGGCTGATTAGATCTCTTGTAGATCCTACGTTTTACAGCATTATCGTTGGCGGTCCTTTGCTTACTACTTTCACTTTACTCTAATTTTGAGGCTGCGTACCCCCCAAACCGTATAAACACTTAAATTTTTTACGATTTGTCTGAAGGTCGTGTAAATGGGCAAACAAAGTGATTTTTACCTCAGTTACTTCCAAATAGTAGGTGGATGACAGAATTTTACAGTTGTCACAAAACTGAAAAATATTTTTAAGAGTTTATATGTTTATGGGGGACGCAGCCTCAAAATTAGAGACGTTTGTACGGAGTTTGAACTATGTTTTAAAGTCCATAACTTGATCTCTGTTCAACCTAAAACCATCAAACTTCGGCAAATGGCCAATCTTAACATTATCTTTCATGTGATGGTGTTAATTTATCGATTACTTAAAATTTGACACTCACCCCAGTTCCCTGCATAACTCCAAAACGGCCAAGGTGCTAAAATACCGGCTTATCTTCTACTTTCGATCATTGATTGGCTCAAAAATGTCATTTTTGCCGAAAGATTACTGCATGGTTTGAGCTGCATCCATAAAATGATAAAGCCAACTTCTTCAACAACGTTAGACACAATCCCGAAAAAGTGCTTGCGTAATATGGTAAACCATACATGAAGTTTAACATTGTGCAACATTGTGAATTCTACTTGTACTTTTATTGGCCAACACAGAGGCAGAGACAGAGGCAAAGAATTGCAAACGTCGTTTCTGAAGATGTTGAAAAGCACGTAACGTAGGAAACCAAAACATAAACCCGTTTTCTCAAAGTAAAAAATCATCGAGTTGACCCTCTGCAGCTCGAAGTACTTTGGTTCATTCTGTTCTTCTCTTTGGAATTTAGGTTCAGAGAAGTCGTCAATATGTGGTAACATCGTGTGAACTTTTGTTCTTACAAAAAATTGACGTCCCCTGTTATCTATCTCTGGGCAGACACACAGCAACGTGAAATCTATTTGTTAAAGAGTTTTCTTAAAGCAGATCTTGCCAAGACGTGCCTGGAATTCTCTCTTCAGAATTCAGTACTATGTTCTTGAAGACAAATTAAAATTGAAAAAAATGTATGGAGCTGTACCTATATATAACAATATGCGAGAAGTTTCCCAGATTCTTCACGCACTCTGTTTCGCCGCAAACAACTAACTGAAAAAGCTATGGCCTGTTTGTGCTTTTTGTCGCATGCTTACGTGCATTTATTTTGTGAATCAACAGGGATCTGTCTCACAACGCCATAAAACGTTTACCGCGTGGAATTTTTGGCAACCTTATCAACCTGACACAGCTGTAAGGGAAACCTATCACAGAGATGTAAAAAACAAACAAACGATAAAATTCCTACAGTACAAGTTTGTCAATTAAGTCCCACTTTCATTGGATTGATAAACAATTCTTCGTTATTTTGTTAGCTGAAGACCTCTGACTAGCTTCAGTGAGTGATAACCGCAATATAAAATAACTAGCTATTGAGGTGGCTGATCCACGCGAATAACTATTTTGGAAAAAAAGAAAGACCTATAAGGCTCGGGTTAAACGCCGTACTTCACATGAGCCGAACTTGTTACAGTCTAGGGCGACCAAAATTAGTTAAGTTCGCCCATTGAGTCAAACGCCGAACTTAACTAGATCGCGAAAAAAAACAGATGGAGACTGAAAAATAAATTAACATGATTATGCATTTGGTTTGGCTCATGCGAAGATCGGCGTTTGACCCAACGTTTATCTTCAGGCGTTATTCACGCCTGGCCAGCAGTAAAGAACGTCCCCGCCGATCCAAATAAAATCAGTCGAACTTAACTGGGTCAAACGCCGTACTTCACACGAACTTAATGAGCTGAGTTAAGTTCGGCTCATGTAAATAAGTACGGCGTTTGACCCGGGCCTAACTGTTGATACCACTGTGCACATCCTGAAAGATAACTTCAAGTCCAAATTTAGCGTGTTACGTTTGTAATTTTTATTTTTACTTTTCATTATAAGGTGGATGGCTGATAACCAACTTCAGCAGCTCCCTCATGACGTCTTCTGGAACATGACGAAGCTGAAAATACTGTAAGCATCGTTTATGATTACATGATTATGAACTGGGAGATCTAGTTAGTTCGCCAGTTTGACTGTTCTTTGCTTTGTTAGTTCCTTAGTTCGTTAGGTTTTTCTTTCCTAAAAAAAATTGAGTACATGTTTCGATCATCACGTGATTATGAGTTTTGATTAATGAGACTTTATTACCTGTTGTGATAAATTGAGGGTCGGCATTTTGATGAACGTCCCAACTAGCTCTTGACTGAAGTGAATGTTAAGGCAGTGTAAAATTGCACTCGGTTGCTGGGTGATTTAAATGAAATGTTTAAAGAGTGGAAGCAAGGCGTTTATATTTTTTGTAATGATGAAATAATTAATTGAAGGGTGAATGTAGTTTATGCAGGCGTGAGTAGACCATTAAGTACTCTACGCCACAAGATAAGCATCCAATAGAATGTTATGTGTTTTATTGGTATCAAACGTGAAAGCAAACCATAGGAACGGATCATGTTCACACTCTCTTTTATATTTTATGGTACCAGAAACTCGTCGGAAATGCTGTAGATCTGCAAATAATCCAATTGTCAGACTCAGAACACATTTTTTTTTGGGGGGGGGGGGGGGGATCCAGATCGGGATCAATGATCCAAGATCACTCGGATCATAGCGCATAAAAGAAAATGACAAATCCTTCCCCAGAGTGGATTCCTCGGTTCCTTTGATGTGCCTTGATCCGAGTGATCTTGGATCATTGATCCTGATCTGGATCATAAAAAAAACGCACCCTCAGAGTCTATTACATAAACGAAACATGGAATTATTATTTTAGTTAAGCCTGAGAAAAAGAAGAGTACTTGTTAGTTTTCACATAGCATGGCAGATGCCATTTCTGATTGCCGTCCCTGGCTGTTTTGGGTGGATAAAGGGTTGCATTTTAATACATGTAGTGAGAATGGGAACAAATAATTGGCAGCTGCTTTAAACTGGCGTTTAGATAAACTGACTGTTAACTACTGATTTTTTCATTGATCACTTAAATCTAATTCCACCAGGAAGCTACTAATTACGTTAATAATGTAGGCATCATTGTAAAAGCTGTTAGTTTTATTTGTGCATAAATGCAAGTTCTTGTATTGCCCAGCATCATGGTCACCAACTACCCTCTAAATTTTGACGTGTGTCTTACAATACGTCAGGAAATTGGAACACAACAAGATAAAAAGGCTTCATCGTAATCAGTTCAAAGGACTGGAAGATTTGTACGACTTGTAAGTAATGCCTTCTATACTTATACTTGACGCTCTCATGCATCAGGCGTCTGAGTTTCAATGGACATCGAGAAAAGCATTATAGTATTATTTTTAAGTTCGCAAAATAAATTAAACGTATTATTAATTATAAAAGAAATCTCAGGTCAATGATAGGTTAGGAATAGCATGTGGAAGTATGATCTAACTGCTTGACCCATGAGAAACTCTACGCGCGGAAAAAGCCTCACTCTAAGGCAAACCATTAACTTTCTAGAATACCGCATGCTGTTCCTATCACTCACTTCTGAAAGATTACAAAACCCAAAGCGCGCTCTCTTACAATTTTTATACTGGGAGCAAACTACCAAAAATAATCATTACATTTTATGCATGAAACCTTGAGATTAGAGCTGATATATGCAAGACTTTGTATAACCACCTGCTCCCCTAGGAAAAAATAGAGATGTTATGAATGAAATGAGGGTACCAAATTGGAAAATGTTTATGGTGCCCATACACTATCTTACAACTGTTTCGTGAAATGATGGCTCTTAAATATGATCTTCAATAAGATGGAGCGCCAAGTATACCTCCTTGGTTGAGGTCTCTACTTTCTTTCTTTCTTTCTTTCTTTCTTTCTTTCTTTCTTTATTTATTTATTTATTTATTGTTTGTTTGTTGTTGATGAAAGGTATCTGTCAGAGAACCGGATTCAGGAATTACCCAAACGGATTTTTAAAGGATTAAGGAGCCTTTTATCGCTGTGAGTTCAAATGGGTTATGTCCTACCTAAGGCCCCATTTCTATGGAAGAAAATTGTCCCAGGTAAGAGGGTCACTCTCTAGCCGAGTCAACTTTAGTAAGTGTTTATATAAGAAAAAAGTTGACCCCTTTGCCCGAGCCAAGAGCTGGCTGTTTCTCTTTCCCAATGACAATGGTGCTCGAGCATGCTCTGATTGTCTCGCCTTCACCGAGTTGGCCTGGCTGGGCGAGCAAAAGCGTTTATATGGAGAAAAGTAGGTTCGGATAGGAGGGTGACCCTACCATCAAAGAAGGGTACCTTCTAGCCGAGCCAACTTCTTGTTTCTCATGTAAATGGTTCGCCATGTTTTTAAGGACATGTAGGAAACGTTGGCACGCCCAGAGTAGCTCGGTTAGGTGGGTGAACCTTCTACACGGGACAACTTTTCTTCATATAAACGGGGCCTTAGTAAGGGCCTGTTCACATGGAGGTGGGGAACCCCAGGTAGGTGAGGTACCCCGCCTAGCCGTGGTCAAAAAAAGATGGCTTTCACATGCAAACCCGGGGCACTGGAGTGAGGTTTAAAATGCTATCCCGTGGCTGCTAAGTACGTATATTAACTAAGAATTCAGAGACAATTGCCCGGATGAACATCACCCTTCCCCACCTCCAGCATTCACATGGAGAAAACTCACCCCAGCTCAATGGGTTACCCGCCCTGGCTGACTGAGCAACCCGCCTTGGTGAGGTACCCCACCTCACATGTGAACGCGATTGAAAAATAAAGAGAGATTGTATGGAGAAATTGGTAAACCCACCGAGGCGGGGGAACTCACCTTCCTGAGGTCCCCCACCTCCATGTGAACAGGCTCTAACTCGGGTGTTTAAAAGGAAAGGACTGTTGTTCACGAGAATTAACTACATTTGACCTGAATTTGAAAGTTAACTAAACTGTACTGGTATAATTCTTCGTTAATTTTAATATATGTATCTAGCCAAGCCTCCAAGTGGAACTCCAAAATTATTATCATTCCTTTTTACTGGCAGTTATCTATAATCTGCTTATCATATCACCTATCCAACCTCACTGACGCAATGCTGTAGAAAATAGTATGGAAAAGTGGATTTGCACCTTCCGGTCCAGATCTGCTACTGGATCAGATTTGGACCCTCCCCCGCCCCCAGTCCAGATCTGCTAGCAGATATGAACCCCCTTTCATGAATTTGCTCCCCCCCCCCCGCCCCCCTCTCCAAAAACAAGTATTCTGTTGAGAAAGGTAACAGAATTCCTTTGAAAATTGAACGCAAACAATCTTTCCTAACAATTTAGAGCAATTCCTAATGACAGATATGGTTCCCTGTTCAAATGCTGGCTACTTAGTTATGGTTTAGGGCCACTAGATATTGGTGGAGGATTCTGGTGATTTCTTCTTTGAATTACTATCACATCAGTTATATAGTGATTCAGATCATCACTTAACAATTAATGCAATTTCCTCCCATGAGACAATCAGAAATTGTGTATCCTCTGGACAGTGGGATGCACCCCTCCCCCACAAAAAATAAAATAACAATAATTATTTTAATTTTTGGGGGGATTGGAGGGGAGGGGAGGGGGGTGCATCCCAGAGTGCAAAGGATACAAAATTGCTGATTTCTGATTGTCTCATTAAAGAAAGATAAAATTAATGAAAATCAATTAAAAAAAGAATATTTAGATATGAATTCAGGACAATATATTTTTTTGGGCATTTACCTCTTGACCTTAATAACACGGAAGCAAAGTGCTAGAAACCACTGTAGCTATCTTAACTTGACCTTTTTTTTTTGCAAGAAAGGTAACGAGTAGTCCCACTTTACTCCACGTACATTTGAAATTAAACAACACTTCATCAAACATCAGAAATCCCATTAAACATTAGTTATTTCACCCAGAGTAAACTAAGTTAATTCATCCAGAGTCAACAAAGAAAGTCAGAGTTTACTAATAATTATACAGTCATGAATAATAATGATAATGGACCGTGCTGTCTGTCTGAAATAACCTAATATGGTTAAAATACCAGGTGGCCAGTGTACAAACCAATGAATAAAAATTGAGGTTGCCAACACACAGATACACAAACAAAATACTAAAACACCAGGCCCCAGTTGTTAAAAAGGGTGGATAATTCCACCCAGTGGATAAGTCGCTATCCAGTGGTTAAAATGTATCACATGAAATATATTTTATCCACTGGACAGCAACTTATCTGTTGGATAAAGTTATCCTCTCTTTGAACAACTGGGGCCAGTTAGATAATAAAACAATAATAACAGCACAAAGCAGTCTGATTGTTACCACCACCCCACCCCCCACCCCCCCTCCCTTCACAAAAAAAAAGAAAGAAAGAAAGAAAAAAAACAAGCAAGGCTACAGATACCAGTAGACAGTACAGAACTATCCTCACCTATTTTCAATCAAGACATTAAGGAGAGCATTTTACATTTCCATCTATCACATTGCGACAAACACTTTTATTTCAAGGTACACACAAAATACAAGGCTATCTACATCAAATTAAAAAGATGTAGGAGTTCAGAAGCCATAAAAAATTCCACAGGTCTTTGAAAACGAACATTCAATTAGCCATAATTGGTCCTGACGTTTGGAAGGTAATTTATCCCTGTTCTGTAACTGGCCCAAGGGTTGAAGAGTTGACTCATGCATGACCGTAAACAGTTATCCCATACGTCAAATGGATATATTATGGGATACATTACATATTATTTATAAGGATCTAATCCCAATACTTTGTCTAATTATTTTTGTTTTCAATACAATACCCACGAGTGAAAAATAAGTGATAATGAATATATGAAAATGGGTATATTACAACCAACAAAATCACCAGCTCCCAGTTGGCTAGATAGCTCTGCTAGTTAGCACCACACCAGTATCGCTGAGGATGTGGCTTTGAATCCCATGGACGCCTGAATTTTTATCAGGCTATATTTTCACTACTGCTTAAGTAGTGTTCATAACTACAAGATCACTCACACATTCATTCTTTAATCCGCAGTTAAAATGTTAATATTCATTATCACATATTCATCAGTCATGGGTATATTATGAACCAACGAAATGAACAGCTCCCAGTTAGCTTGTTAGCTCAGTTGGTGCACTGCTCCGGTATCGCAGAGGTCATGGGTTTGAATCCCATACAAGTCTGAATTTGTTTTCAGGCTTTATTTGCACTACTGCTTCAGTAGTGTTCATAACTGCGATGATCATTCACATATTCAGTATGGATTAAATAATATGCCCAGTTCCTTGATGTTGAGGTCTTAACAGTGAGACTGAATATTTAATGCTCACTCTCCTTGTATTGCTGTTACTGCAGTTAAGTAGTAGCCTCTATGTCACCACGTTGTTTGTCCAAGTGACTTAAAGCCTGTGGTGGCAGCATATGCTCGCAAGCATGTATTTACATGTAGTAGCCACATGCACTCGCAGAATACCTATTTCAAGTCAAGTCAAGTAATATATTTAGCCAAGCCTAAAAGCGGAGCTCCAAAAGCATTCTTTTTCTATTGGCATTTACATATAGTGTGCTTGTCATATCACCCATCTGACCTCACTCAAGCTACAGACCCAATGCTTTTAAATATAGTAAGGAAAGGTGATCTGAGCCAGTGTCACAGTGGATTTGGACCCCCCCGCAGATTTGCACCCTCCAGTCCAGATCTGCTTGTGGATCAGATTTGGACCCCCTAGTCCAGAACTGCTAGCAGATATGAACCCCCTTTTACGGATTTGGATCCCCACCCCTCCTAAAAATAAGCATTCTATTGAGTAAGGGAACAAATATTCCTTTGCAAATTGAGTTTGGAGATGTTAAAATAGCAAAATAAAAATATTGAGGTAGGTTTTAAAAAAAAAATCTTTAATACTTTGTGTAAAAAAGAACCTGCAATGCTAGTTTGCATCTATAAATTTTTAAAACAAAACATTTCTTGACATCTAATACCTAAGGACAGGTCTGTTTCCCCGTTCAATTGTAGGCTACTTAGTTATGGTTTAGAGCCACTAGAAACTGGTGGAGAAGCCTGGTTAATGCTATTTTGAATCAGTATCCGACATCAGACATATAGTGATTCAAATCATCACTTCATGATGAATGCAATTTCAGTTATCCAAAGCCTCCCATGAGACAGTTGGAAATAAGAAATTGTGTATCCTCTGGACATATGTATGCATCAAAAAATTATGAAAGAAGGATACATGGAAATCAATAAAAATATGTAGATGATATGCATTAAGGCCAAGATATGTCTTTTGATCAGTTTCTTCTTGACCTTACTATCGCAAAAAACTGCTTGCTGACATTAAGCTCATCAATCAATGCACCTACAGTGTTTTCAAAAAGAAATCCAGCTGCTCTTCTGGCCAGCCAAGTGCAAGACTAAACAACTTGATAATAAAATATTGGGCATTTGGTTGATATCACTATCAAGGTAATTAACAATGTAGTATGAGGATGTAAGGTAATGATTCACCAAAGCAAAAGTGCTGGAAATCCGTGTTAGCAATCTTAACTTGATTTTCTAATTTGCAGGAAAGGTACGGACTGGTCTCACATTTCTCCATGTAAATTTGAAATTGCACAACATACTTCATCAAACATCAAAAATCCCATTAAACATTAGTGCCAAATGTCATCCAAACATACCACAAGATTGGTGTGACCAGCTATGAAATAAAATTAATTGAAAGACTGCATGCAGGAGAAGGAATTCCAAAGGATGTGTACATTAATGAGAAAGAGCTTACTTTAAGTTTAATTTTAAGTATTAAGTTTAGTAATACTTTGTCATGCGAATACATCTAAGTTGATACAAAAAAAATTTCATGACTGGAGAATAATTGGGAGAAAGTAAATTCCCATACAAAGAATATTATCTAATACAGTAATAGCCCACGTAAAATAACCTGGGTTTTAAGAACCTGTTAGGCTAAAATTTTCATTTTAAGCCCCCTCCACATAAGAACTTATTAAGGCTAAAATTTTAAGTTAGGTTCTTATCAGTGGGGTTGCTGTAAAAGTGTAAAGGTAGAAACTGGTGAATGAGTTTCTTTGTTATGTTTTGTTAAGGACATATACTGTACCTGCAGTGAACTACCTATAGGCATTTCTCTATGGTACAAATACATGATTTATACTGTATTATGAGATGATATTTATCATATGTATAGCATATTCAGATAAAATTCATATGAAAATATAAGAACCTATTTTAAGAACCTTGGTAGCCTAAATTTGCTTTCCGTACCATTTATATAAGAACCTATTTAGGCTAAATTAGAAAATTATGGTTCTTATACGTGGGCTATTACTGTATTACACATTCTAAAAACTAAAAGGTGAAATTTAAACGTAGCCCAAAGCTAACCTGATCAAATTAAATCAAATATTTGTCTCTTACAAGTCACCCCTGCTTTGAGATTGACACTAAAAATAAAGAAGTAAAATTGAAATACAATCCAAAGCTAACCTAATTAAATTACATACTTCTCACTCACAAGCTACATCTGATTTAAAATTGACACAAATAATGTAATAGATAGGACTTAAAGAAGGTGCATGCATGATGTTCGATGGAATACCATTTCAGTCTGGTATGTAGCGATTATAAAAAGAAAAGCTGAAGGCCATATATATATTTAGCCAGGCCAAGCCTAGAATCGGAGTTGCACACTCTCACCGAGCAACTTCGCATGGCTTTATTTGGGCCAGTTTAATTTGTGTCCAAAAAAATTGAGCAGCAGGGACAACGAAGAGTTTTCGATAGCAAACGTTTGCAAAAAAGAATACAGACATTCGTGAGTCCTAACTACTTTCAGATGAAAGCGTAACGGAATTCAAAGCGGATAAAAAAAGACACCACAAGCGAACAAAGTACGATGCGAGTGTTTTGCTGCAAGAAGGAGAAGGTGGAGAAATTAAACAAGACTAGCTTGTAATAATAATAGCTTGTACTGATTAATCTAGAAAAATCGGTATTTATTTTGACATAAATGCCCGTACAAAAGACAATAAAGGGTAAAAACTGATCGTTAAGAGCAGTCAACAGGAATTGACCGCGGTTCAGAAACAACAGAACAACAAAGTATTACAAGAAAACAAAGCACAATACGAATAATATTTCTTCCAAGATTCTTGGAGAAGGTGGAGAAATTAGACAAGTAACAAAAATTGCTTAGCAATTTTGACGTAAATGTCCGTAGAAAAGACAAAGAAGAGGTCGACACCTGATCGTTTAGAGCAGTCAACAGGAATCACTGAGGCAGCAATCACTTGGAACGCGACAGAGCTGAATAATAGCGCCATTTCCCACAAAATCTTTCCTTGGCTGACACAAAACGCTAAAGAGCTTTGATAGTTTTTACTGGTACTTCCCATGTCTTTCGAAGAACCTTCTTCAATTAATGATTGTCAATGGCAAAGCGTCATCCAGTTAACGAAGAAAGCGCTTGCCAAACCTCGCAGATTCGTCCACTATAAAATTTATCAAAGCCAGCCCAGCCAGTCAACCCATTTCGGTGTTTTTAAAATTTAAATGCTGATTCTTACCGGTTCAAACAAATTAAGACGACTTGTTTATATTGTTATTTACAGGCTGATTTCGACGAAGATCTCTAAAACGTTTTTCAAATTTTGACAAGTTTATGTCAGATTTTGGGACGTGCACATGCACATGCATTTGATCGGCTTTTTTTTACTCGAGCTTTAATGCTTAATTTTACGAGGACTCATTGTGATTACGTGTTATTAAGATAAAGGCAATAGTTTCTTAACGCTGTTGAGGTACCAAGGTCCAAAAACAGTCAGCCAAGCCGAGTAAAAACACTCGTTCCCTTGCAAAGAAAACAACGTAACAAAAAAAACAAATAATTCAACTACTTCTTTGCGTCCAAAACGAGTACAGGTGATTTTTATTTATATCCATTTGAGAGAAAAATACAAGTTTCATCCCTGAGCAAAAGTAACAACGATTACACCAAATGTTAAGCTTCTATTTGTTTAATTTACCTCACTGTCCTGCGCTGTGTTGTAGAGGTTTCTACCACTTGAAAATACGTAAGCTTCAGTAAAGTAAAAAAAAGCAACCGCAAAACTAGCAAACGGTTTGTCCAAAGAAAGAGCTTTTTCACACAGTTTGAGCTACTCGTTCCTCCCATTAATACCGGTGAACTGTTAAGTGACCTTTCTTAGTGAGATGCAAGATGCCGTGGTAAAGTGAAAGCCCTTGAAGCGTTGAATTATACTGTTTTCAACCGCACAATCGATCCAAGTTTGAAGCTTTTCTTGAGAAAAATCGCTCTTCCTTTCATCACTTGAAAATTCACGTTCAAGTTCTTGATTCTTATGCTTTTTACGCGAATTTAAAGACAAACTTCGATCGAAGAAGATGAAGTTGTTTTGCTCAAAATGAAGAAACCAAGTGAATGTGAAATTACGAGCCGGAGAAAGCGCGCGAAAAATTTAAAAACCTCGATTTGGTTTGGGTGTCCCACACCTGGCTTGAGCCTGCGATCAAATCGAAAGCAAGTACCTGGTCAGCGTTCAACTTAAAAAAAAAACCTGACCTCGATGAGGTCTCAACTTGAGCCCGCGATATGGTCACGTGACACTTGTCAGCGGATACCTTGTTTTGAGAGGTGTCAATTGGCAATAAGATGGATGTCCAGTATCAAAGATGTACGCTGGGTGTAAACTGTAAACTAGCTGGTCAGCTGCTGGGCCAGGTGGAGTATGGCCGCCATGTTGGATTATTATGATTATTATTAGGATATTATTAGTTACTGGGCAACACCATCGTCGGCGTCGTCGACGTGCGCGCCCACGAGCAATACTGCTAGCCATTTTTACCATGAAAAAAAGCAGTTGACGGGTTTCTATAGGTATGGTGCTCTGCTTGGCGGCCCGAATATTATTGTCTTGGGTACCAATTTTGCTGAACAAACATGTTATTCTTCAATAATTTTTTGAAACATTCTCTAGCGATAACAACCCGTGTTACATGTAGAGAGATTAATCGCAATTGCTGAAACATCACAGCTGGTTTAAGTCATTGAACAGTTATTAAAGGGACTATATCATCCAACACGCATGCGCGAGTTGGTCAGAAAACTTTTGAAAACGTTAGCCCAACTTTTTCAAATGCTGTCGAAGGTTCCAAGTAGCTGATTTCATCTGTTTGAATCGTGTTAATCTTGAGAAAAATTGAGGAAGTGTTTGTTCACAATCAGTCTTAAGGAAATACAAACGCTTTTGTAGCAATATCTTTTTGAGATTTGGCTTTGGAAGAATTATTTTCGTGGAATTGTGATGTCTGCTAGCGGCGGTCGTTGTGCTGGCAGCGGACGAAAGAGAATTTACGACAGCAACGTCGTCAGACGCAAAGTTTGGGAACGTGGAAATCAGAGGATTTCTCTGGATTGTTTAATTTATTCTTCTTGGGTATCGGCGAAATTAAAGTGCGGTTATTCCACCGATTCCAGGTTCGCGGGACATCTTCTTTGATGCTTTGCATTTGATAAGACATTCAAGCTTAGCGGTTTGTTTTGACATGACTTTAATTTCTTCGTGCCACAAGTACATAAATTGGTGCAAAGCACTTTGCAGTTTTACAGGGGAAACCATTGGTTTTTGAGGTAGTTTTTGGAAAACAAGTACTCATGCAGATGCAAGGATCGGTCTAAAAATCAAAGGGAAACAAAGTATGTCACTGTCATCAAAAGTGTTTGCCGCAATCGATCCGAAGAGAAAATGATGAAAGATGACAGTAGTATTCACGTCAGACAACATACAACAAGCTCAAGTTCAAGTTTAGTTCAAGTTTATTAAAATTAACGACATAATGCAAAAACAGCGCTAACCCGCAAATAGCTAAGGCTATTCTAGGCGGGTAGCGGGTAGGACTGTTTAAAGAGTAAGTATAATAATTGTGAGTATGGGATAAGTGAAGAGATAAAATAGATATACATGCACGTTGAATAAATAAATAAATAAGTAAATAAATATATAAAACAACAATTGCAGTTAGATAAAGCTACTTTGAGTGATTATTTTGAAATTTTTTGATTAGGAAAAGTGTGCCAACATAATCGTCCTCTTCCATTAAGACTTGTAGGAGTCTTGGACTTGTAGATTTTTCTTAAATACAAACTTCGATAATTTACGTAATTCTTGGGGGATGCTATTCCATATTTTGGCCTCTAGTCTTGAAAAGATTTGATAGATGATTACATCTTGAATATTTTATATGATAATTGCCTACTAAAGAAAATCTTTTATTGTAATTATGCAACTCATTTGAACAATTAAAAAGATTAGAAATATTACATGGGGTTCGCTTATTGAAAACATCGTGCGTTAGTATTGAAACAGATTTAAAATAAAGCATATTTATTGGGATAGTGTTAGAGGAGACAAAAAGAGGAATGGTGTGTGACCTATAAGATTTAAAGTATATGAGGCGAAGTGCACGCTTTTGTAAGACCAGAATTTGATTAATGTAAGTTTGAGCAGCATGGCCCCACACAACAATTCCGTAGGATAGATAAGGGAATATCAAAGATTGATAAATTGTTAGCAGTACACTTGTGGGTACGTAATGTCTTAGTCTAGTGATGATGCCAATCGTTTTGCTTATCTTGGAAGTGATGTGTCCAATATGATACTTCCAGCTGAGATTAGAATCAATTAACACACCTAAATATTTGACATACGACTTTTGTTCTTGAGGCAGAAAAGTTTCAGAATCATTATCAAATATTCCAAGATTAACTTGATAGTCAATTTTCTTTTGATGAGGATGGAAGATAATGAAGTTTGACTTCTTAATGTTTAGCTGTTAGCCATTTATAAACTTTATGTAATTCACAGTTAACAACGAGCTCCAGGGTTCGAAGCAAACAACGCGAATAGACAGGCTAGACTCATCACAATAGACTCGCTTTCGCCAACAGCAACGACAATTTTCATGATTTCGAAAAAACAGGCACGTAAATTCTTCTCTCCGCGTTGTATGAAAGTGTTGTCGGCACGTAGGAAACAATGGCTGGCGTCCGGGCGAGCGAGACTGTTGTGATGAGCTGTATGCAAATTAGTGCCAGCCGCTCCCTACTGCGCATGTGCCTCAGCTGACATAGTCCCTTAACCACTGCCTAGCAAGCACCACTAGTACCTTATGTTACTCCTCCTGGACTTCTGTTGATTTGGCTTACTAGAGATTTTCCAATTTAAAAATACAATAAGAAATTGGTTGCTGAGATATTACTTGAAGTAATAATGTACATGCAAGAAGAATTTAAATGCATGAATAGCTATCAGACACTACTCGTTCAGGAAATTCATAGAAAAGTCAGGATAAAACCCAAAGCTGAGTTGAATGCCCAGCCAAAGTTTTTGAACAACATATTATTCATTATAGTCACCATCCAGAAGGAACAACATATTACTTGCAGTAAATTTTATCCACTACATATTGTCTTATTCAATGTTTAAAACTGACTACTCTTTGAACATGTGAGGTCTCATCTTTTAATAAATTACCATTGTAATCCTTCAGTTGATTTCATTTGTTTCTTCACAATTCCAAACTTATCTCTCCTGCAACACCAACTTCCATTACAATCAGCAGACGATGTTCTAAATGGTCACTACCATTAACTTCCGGGACCGGTTGCTGTATTTCAAACGACTTGCTTGCAGCTAAAAGCAGGGGATTTTCTAATACAGGATTCTCTCTTGCAAACTGTTCGTCCTATAAAAATAAATGGTTTGTAGTATGAACTTTTTTATATTAAATGCTCAATGTAACTTGACTGTATAGCTGCCACTTCGAATCTTTTTTTGGGAAGGATTCATACGTTCAGATACAGGTATTGGATATTTAAGCACACTACTGAAAATAGGCCTTGTACAAAAACCACATAGATTCAATTTACCAGCATTTAAAATTACATACTTGAAAAGTACCATACAACATTTTTAAATACAAAATTTATGCATGTTAGAAAGTAGTGCATGTGTATGTTGTAGGTCAACATGAAATTTAGGTTAAAATGAAATTCACGGCTCATGAATAATTAGGGTCATAAGAGGATTTCAGCATGTAGCACCTGAATCAACTGAACAATGATGCCAATAGTTGTATGCCTGATTGGCCTTTGATCTTTCTTAGCAAAAGAAATAGCGTGTATTTTATACAAATGCTTTAAAGTTGAGACGTGAGACTTGATTCCCACATCTCAAAACTCTTTATGTGAGAATGTTAAGGATTCAGACTGTAAACTTGCATTTGAGAAGAGTTGTCAACAAATATCTACCTTGAAGAAACTTGTAGTGCATGTGTATGTTGTAGGTCAACATGAAATTCAGGTTAAAATGAAATTCACGGCTCATGAATAATTAGGGTCATAAGAGGATTTCAGCATGTAGCACCTGAATCAACTGAACAATGATGCCAATAGTTGTATACCTGATTGGCCTTTGTTCTTTCTTAGCAAAAGAAATAGCATGTATTTTACACAAATGCTTTAAAGTTGAGACGTGAGACTTGATTCCCACATCTCAAAATTCTTTAAGTGAGAATGTTAAGGATTCAGACTGTCAACTTGCATTTGAGAAGAGTTGTCGACAAAAATCTACCTTGAAGAAGCTTGTAGTTGTTGTGAATCTATGTCTATGTTAGTTAAGCTCAGGAGGAATGAGAATATTAAAAAAGAGAATTTCAAAATTTGACAGTCATGTTACTCTTCTGGCCTAACCTAATTCTTCATGACCTTCTTTTCATCTTAAAGTTCAGAGACTTCACAACTTTCAAGTTCTAATACATGTATATAACCTTCTATAGCTATAATAGCCACAATGTCCAGCAAATGAAGTTTGAAAAGGGGGAATGATACGATATTTATCTAAAATTACCAACAAACAATTTAATAAACACAAATGGGCCGCATGCATAACATAAGAATTAATTTTTTTTTACAACGAACTGAATCTCTTTCAACAGTCGATGAGTCTGACGATATCTCAGAAATAACAATTTCACTGCACATACTAGCTGTTGTTGTCCGGCCATGCCATTAAGATCACAAACTCTATCTGACTTCAATTGTAGTAGTCGTACCCGAGATGCTCTGACAATTTCAAACTAAAGTCCTAGCTAGCTCCTAAAAGCACATGAAATGTCTGCGAATATAAATTGAGAATCCTTGCAAAAATAATAAGCTTACCCTTTCCATTTTCTTTCCATTGACGTGACATTCAGCACAAGCGTACTGTTAGTGAGACAGCAAACATCTCCGGGAAATTGCCTTGTAGTTTCTTTTCTCTGAACGCAACACGAACATGACACAAAGTAAACACCGAACGAATAATAAACTTGCGGGTTCGCCCATGAAATTCGGAATGAAGAGGCTTTTGATTTCAGTCGACTTTGCAGTATGATGGTCATGTTTTCAACAAAATGAAAGCTTAGCCTATTTTCGTGCTCTCAGTCGCTCTCTTTCACGTTGAACTTTGCCATTTCGTTTCCTTGTCAACACGTTTCGCTGTCTGCAAAGTTATCATGTAAGCCCACTTGAAATGACCATGCAGCCTGCTGACTTAAAAGCAGAGGATGAACTGTAATGGGACATTTCATTTGGTATACAGTGCATGAGTGGGCGGACGTACGAGGTACGTACGCACGACGTGCATACGGTGACCATTACCAAATTTTCTCCGACAGATGGGTTACCATATTTTCTTACCAATGGTGCTCCGCCTAAAAAGAAACGAAACGAAATTAAACTGCGATGTCCTACATGTCTTACACGATGTTTCGCTGTTGCTTTTCCAAGACCCCTCGAAATCTGCATTATATGTTTTACCAAGAGACTTGCTTGTCACATGGCTAATGTCAAACTGTTGACGCTGTTTCATTAGTCCTGCTTCTAGTGTTTTTCAATAGTTCTTTCGTCCATAAGTCAATAGATATATACTGGACGAATGCTCAGGCCATGTGGCAAAACAAATATTCCTATAACAACAGTTTTGAAGAAGCACATTAAACTCGCATCAGTCATCTAGGGTCTATAGATACCTTTATGGGCGAACGTTTCCAATTCTTACACACATGAAATAGACGACGTTTTTCCATGACAGACCAGTGTGTCCTCATTTTCAAAACAAGCCATAAAAAAATGGTCTTGAAATTGGGGTGTCGAGCCAGTACGCCTGGCTGACCATAGGAAATGTTATAAACACTACATATCGTTTTAAATGCCTTTTAGAGGCTAAAGCAGGAAATGACGATAGCGGGTTAGGTAAAGAAATATATTTTCAGTTTCTTGCATGAGCTTACAACAACAGAGCTCATTGCTACTCCCAGGGATTCTTGGTTTTTATCAATGAAAAAATACGAAGATATGAATGAAAAAACTGGAAAATACTTTAGCATGTATGTATGTATGTATGTATGTATGTATGTATGTATGTATGGCGTAAAAAAACGGTACCGTAAAAAAACCGTTTTTTTTTTACAAATATAAAATTGTAAAAATGCAGCTTTTTTACAATTATATATTTGTAAAAAAACGGTCCGAGCGCTATAACTTTACAACGGCATATGCCAGTGTCCTGACTTGTTTTTTATACATTATTTTAGGCATATAACTACTATTTATTGGTAGCAATCATTTTCCCTAGCCTCTCATAAGTGCGGAATAATGCGAAACACCGTTTACTTAAGTGTCACGTCTTGTTAAGGTGCAGGAAATTTACAATTCTTTTTTTAAAAAAAACGGTCCGGGCGCTATTACTTTACAACGGCATATGCCAGTTTCCTAATTTTTTTTATGCTTTATGTCAGGCATATAACTACTATTTAAGGGTATTAATCATTTCCCCTTTCCTTTCATAAGTGTGGAATAATGCTAAAGACCGTCTTCTTAGATGTCACGTCTTGTAATGGTGCAGGAAATTTACAATTCAGTTCTGTAAAAATTAAAAAAATTATATGACCACACTCATCAGGCAACTTTAACGATTTGCCAAATCGTTAAAGTTGCCTGATGAGTGTGGTCATATAATTTTGAACCATACGAAACAACACTGTCGCAATAAAACGATGATTACTCCTGAAGCCTGAACTCCTGTGAAGTTATATATATATATATATATATATATATATAAAACAGTTAAAAAGACCGAAAATGGACAACTTTTGGTTCAAAAAACGATAAAAATTTAAAAATTTATGATTAAAAAACGTTTCGGTCTCTCGACCTTCGTCAGTTACAAACAGAATGTTAAAAACCTACAATTTAAATATGATTTTACAACAATGGTTACAAATTACATACGGGTTACGTAACTCAGACAATGAAACGAAAAACAATAGGTGTACAAAAAGTATGAAACGACTACGGTAAATTAACAGGATGCGGAATAACAACAATAATAGAACTAGTGATAAATGTTATGTAATTGTCGCAGCGCAACAGGTTCCCCATCAAGGGCCTCTGAATCATCATACCTGTCAGTATCATAACAAAATCCCTAAAGAGGGCCCTTAAACAATAAGTAATAATTTCCCAACAAAGAGCCTTTGAATGACCTAGCTAGCACAAAAATAACAGAATCCCCAAAAGAGGGCCCCTGAGCGCTGAAGCAACTACAAGTGCTAAAGATTACAATTAATGAGTCGGTACACACTGACTTGTTAAAATATATAAAAATAAATTCACTGCCAATACGCACCTTAAGAAAATCGTATTGGCAGTGAATTTATTTTTATATATTTTAACAAGTCAGTGTGTACCGACTCATTAATTGTAATCTTTAGCACTTGTAGTTGCTTCAGCGCTCAGGGGCCCTCTTTTGGGGATTCTGTTATTTTTGTGCTAGCTAGGTCATTCAAAGGCTCTTTGTTGGGAAATTATTACTTATTGTTTAAGGGCCCTCTTTAGGGATTTTGTTATGATACTGACAGGTATGATGATTCAGAGGCCCTTGATGGGGAACCTGTTGCGCTGCGACAATTACATAACATTTATCACTAGTTCTATTATTGTTGTTATTCCGCATCCTGTTAATTTACCGTAGTCGTTTCATACTTTTTGTACACCTATTGTTTTTCGTTTCATTGTCTGAGTTACGTAACCCGTATGTAATTTGTAACCATTGTTGTAAAATCATATTTAAATTGTAGGTTTTTAACATTCTGTTTGTAACTGACGAAGGTCGAGAGACCGAAACGTTTTTTAATCATAAATTTTTAAATTTTTATCGTTTTTTGAACCAAAAGTTGTCCATTTTCGGTCTTTTTAACTGTTTTTTATCATTCGCCGAATAAGGACTGTGAATCATTAGTGATCCTTTTGGTTCTGCATCTTTCGTTGGCCCAGGAAGCGCTTTCAACCGTCTATATATATATATATATATATATATATATATATATATATATATATGTATATTATATATATATAATTCGCATAATGGAGAATGGACTTCCGTTTTCAACGCTTTATATATATATATATATATATATATATATATATATATATATATATATATATATATATAAATGTGGAGGTAGAGTCTACCTTGGCATAAAGTGCTCAATGCTGAGGTAGCAGAGCTAAGTATACATAAGTTGAAGGATTAAAGAGGACGCATCGAATCTCCGTGACTCTGAGTTTCGCGCCTAAGCGCTCGTCAGACAGAACTTTATTCAACTAAGAACATACCTTCTTATATACCAATGAGATGAGTGGCTAATTAATTCGCTAGTGTGATGATCTGCTCTACGTGTGAAATAATCTACTTGTGAAATAAATATAGGTTAATCCGCCCTACAGCATGAACAAATATCGGCAGAGAGTTTCTGAACCTCGTCAGCAAACATTTTCCGACAAATCACCGGTACAACAAGATTTTCAACAAAAACAACATAAAAGTCAGTTATAGCTGTACAGACAACCTACAAACCACAATTAAGAAGCACAACAGAAAAATCCTCGAGACAAGCAAGACACCCTCCACAGAAAACAACTGTAACTGCAGGAAAAGAAACGACTGCCCACTGAAAAACAACTGCCTCACCTCAAGCGTCGTCTACAAGGCCAACGTAACAACAGAAAGTGACACAACCAGAAAGAATCACATTGGACTAACAGAAGGAACTTTTAAACAACGTTACACGCAACACAAACTTTCTTTCCGGAACAGAAACTATTCAAACAGCACGGAACTATCAAAACACATCTAGACACTCAAAGACAACAACAACACCAATTTTACAATTAACTGGAGTATTTTAGGGACCGCCCTGGCCTACAGCAACAAAGGCAAGCGGTGCCACTTGTGCCTCACAGAAAAGCTTTACTTAATCAGAGCCAAGAAGCCGTCTTTATTAAACAAAAGAACAGAACTCATTTCCAAATGCCGCCACGAAAATAAGTTTTAATTAGCAATTTTCACAAGCCGCCAACAATAGAATCTTTATTTCACACGTAGAGCAGATCATCACACTAGCGAATTAATTAGTCACTCATCTCATTGGTACATAAGAAGGTATGTTCTTAGTTGAATAAAGTTCTGTTTGCCGAGCGCTTAGACGCGAAACTAAGAGTCACAGAGAATCGATGCGTCCTCTTTAATCCTTCAACTTATGTATATATATATATATATATATATATATATATATATATATATATATATATATATATATATATATATATATATATATATATAGTACAGTTAGGTAGGGAGGGGATATATTAGCAACTGATTGCCTTAATTACTTAGGATCACCAGCCTATTCCCGTTTGGATGGCGATTCATTAGGGATTTCTGAGAAATACAAACAGACAAGGTTAATTTGGGAACAGAAATCAACAACTAAGTAATTAAGTGAAAATGTGGCTCAGACAGGAATCGAACCTGGGTCTCCAGATTACCGGTCGGATGCCTTAACCACTAGGCCACTGAACCAACCACACTGGGAACACATATTTTTACTGTACAACACATACAAAGTGTGGCCTTATTTTTATGGTAAGGTCCGAGGAGACAATTTCACACATTTTCTGCAACCAGGATCACGTCACTACTCCCAGGTCGATCGGCGATGCACGGCCAAATCCCCCTAAAAATTAATTAAGTACAGTTAGGTAGGGAGGGGATATATTAGCAACTGATTGCCTTAATTACTTAGGATCACCAGCCTATTCCCGTTGGGATGGCGATTCATTAGGGATTTCTGAGAAATACAAACAGACAAGGTTAATTTGGGAAGAGAAATCAACAGAACTAAGGCTAACATTTCCTGGCTGAGCCACATTTTCACTTAATTACCCAGATGTGTTGATTTCTGTTCCCATATTAACCTTGTCTATATATATATATATATATATATATATATATATATATATATATATATATGGCCGGCCGTGCATCGCTGATCGACCGGGGAGTAGTGACGTGATCCTGATTGCAGAAAATGTGTGAAATTGTCTCCTCTGACCTTGCCATCAGAAGGCCACACTGTGTATGTGTTGTACAGTAAAAAATATGTGTACCCAACGTGGTTGGTTCGGTGGCCTAGTGGTTAAGGCATCCGACCGGTAATCTGGAGACCCAGATTCGATTCCTGGCTGAGCCACATTTTCACTTAATTACTTAGTTGTGTTGATTTCTGTTCCCAAATTAACCTTGTCTATATATATATATAGAACGCTTTCCAAACTATTTTCAGTTTTTCCAATTTGTTAATTTTCCACAGAAAACTTTTTTTATTCATTTTTGGTGGAGATCGTAAATTAGTGTCAAGATTCTGTCGATTCTTGCGGAGCAGAAAAAACAGACATCAAGAAATCTCATATTTAGTGGAGGGATTTTTATTGTCCTCACAAATCAAGCAACCAAGCAAACTAAACTAATGCTGGCAAAGACTACTTTCCTGGAAACTACAAAACATTGGAATCCAGAGGTCCGAATTTCGGACCCTTCAACTTAGTCCACACAAATACAAAATTAACTAGACAACGTCATACTTGTAAATCGAGGGGTCCGAATTTCGGACCCTTCAACTTAATCAACACAAATACCGAAAACTAGACAACGCCGGTCATACTTGTAAATCCAGGGCTCCGAATTTCGGACCCTTCAACTTAGTCCACACAAGTACAAAATCAACTAGACAACGTCATACTTGTAAATCCAGGGGTCCGAATTTCGGACCCTTCAACTTAATCCACACAATTAATACATGTTACAGACATCATACTTATAAATCGAGGGTCTGAATTTCGGACCCTTGCTTTAGTGAATCTGCAAAGATCTGTTTCTTGAAACACAATTCTTCTAAATCCAGGGTTCCGAAATGCGGACCCTTGTTTGAAAGAATCCACAAGAAGCGGTATTCAAAAACGAGACAAATGTAAATCTATAGGGTCCGAGATTCGGACCCTTGCTTTAACTGTTCTGCCAAATTCAGCAAAAATAGCGTCACTTTATGAAATCCTAGGGTTCCAGAATTCATTGCCTAGCCTAGTAAATGCTTAACCACTTTGAACTGGAACTCAAATCTTCAATCAAATTTCTAAATAAGCACAGGAATGTAGCCTCGTGGCTGACCATTATCGGCCTTTCAAGCTCATTTCACAATTGTCACGAAAAATTCAGTGAGGTTATAAATCACGGATGTACCAAAAGTGAACGCCAGTGGAACGCTTGTCAAATTCCTATATATCCCGGCTAATCTGATTACATTTTCAGCAGTTATACATGAAAGACCAAAATTTTCTGAATTTGGATTGTCGGACATATAGTCTGTGTGAATTATCAGGCGCTTTGCGTTTAGCCGGCCTCGCTAAGAAAAATAAAACCTCTGGCACCCAGGGTAGACATTCCGTTGAATTTAGACAAAAATTTCAGACTGCCGTTTTTTCAGTTCTTTGTGAAACCGTCCCCGTCAGTCAAACCTCAAATTTTACTACTATCGAGAATATGGCGATTCTATAGTATGCCCAGGGTCGCAATAATGGGAAGCCACGAAGCCACATTCCTTTTCATAATCGCTTGGCAATTCTATACGAAGATATGGTACTTTAAGGCGCTTAGAATGAGGTATTTCGTAGAAATTCTTAAGACTCGGCGTTTCTACAATAGCTTAATAACTATACTACGTAGCACAAAATGGCCCTGATGGTTCCTACCCGAACTAGAGAAGCGTTTATATCCTCAAAAGTTCATAATCCAACCACTGTTAGCAACGCTGGCCTGGCGTTCGGTTGGCAACTTCTTCAGCGGAGGTCGGTGGTACCCAGGATTATACTCCGCCATCCATGACCTTTAATATTTCTTGATTTTGAATCGACCGTGGCAGTGGTACTTAACATTTTCACAAGTTGATTTTTTTGCAACTACCTCAACAAAACTGAGAGATGTTTATCCACAATGAAGCGCGCAAGAGAAATGAAGTGCATGCACGTCTGTTGTGGTTTTATTTGAGATAAGGCAAGTATTGAATGTGTCACGTACTCACTCAGTGAATGGAGGTTTCAAACCTAGAAAGTAAACTAGACTTAAACTTCAGTCTTAAAAAACACTTATAATCTCAAGGTTTTTACATACAGAGAAGATTTGGGTGACAAAAGAAACATTTCTTGTATCCGGTCTTTTTTTGAACTAACCAAAACTATGCTGACGTAACCCTGTGGCTAACCGAGTAACGACTTTCTGAGCACTGCGCCAAAAAGCTGAGAGCCTTTGTGTTGCAAGGCAGGACTACTGTTTGAGAGCAAAGTAAAAGTCATGGGCACATTTTTTCGCGACAGGATTTAATGAAGTCAGACGAAAGATCAAGTAAGTGGATATGTGGTAGGAAACGTCAGGTCTGCATGTTTTTATCACTACAAGGCTCGCGATCTTCACTAGGCTGAGTGAGCGGCGGAAATCGAAGTTACTTACGGTTATCACTGTTATTAGCCATTGCAAATGTAAACTTTCTAAATTCATTGTTCTAATTCAGTGTAGTATGAATTTTTAAAAGTCACTCTTTAATGAAATCTAACTATTTCTTATGCATTAGGCTTCATTTCAGCAGAATGCAGTTTGAATAAATGTCTTTGAACATCACACAACAAATGCTTGATTTTGTCTGTTGCGACTGCGCCGAAGGCTGCGCCAGAGACCCTGTAGAAAAGCGAAGTTTGTGTCATTAGGGTGCACAGGCTGTAATGAGTTCAAATTGGACATCTCGTAGATTTTGTTATATAATTTGTATAAAATGGCATGAAAAGTTCTGTCCTAATAATAATCCCGTGAAACGTCGCCGGCCAAATAATTTAACCAATTGAACGGAACCTTGTTCCCAGCGGTGAGTATTATAAAACTGTTTCTAATTTAAGCAGAGTCAAGGATTTGCAATTCGGACCCTTATTTTCAGAATGAATACAGCGCTACGTTATTGATGAATTCAAGTGATTACAAACTTATGATTGTTGCTTTCTGAACCAAGAGCTAGACAACAAGAAATTTTTTCATGCAAGATTTCAGCGGAGTAAAAAGTATAAGGGTCCGAATTTCGGACCCTTGCTTTCTGAACAGAGATAACAAGACATTTTTTACGATTTCAGCGGAGTAAAAAGCAAGGGTCCGAAATGCTTTTTGAACACAGATATCAAGATTTCGGACCCTTGCTTTTTGAATTCAGATAACAAGAGATTTTTCATGATTTCAGCGGAGTCAAAATCAAGCCATCCGAAATTCGGTGCCTTGCTTCCCAAATAAAAAGAGCAATGTGCAGGTTATCTATATATTGTTGATTTGTGAGGAACAAATTTGCCTATCCGCAGAAAAACAGAAAAAGTTGAATGCAGAAAAACTATATTTTGTTGATGTCCACCAGTTTTAACAACTCCCAATGACAAGAAAGTGGTAAAAAATTGTTGTCCTCAAAAATAAGAAAAAGCAAGTCATACTTTCTTACCTTATTTTCTCAACATAAAAAGGGTCCTACGATTATTCCCATGAAATTTATGGTTGTTAGTGGAGTGATTACGCTTTAAAAGGTCAAAATTATAATATTGTGCGGAATTCTCTATTTTGGAAAAAACTGAAAATAGTTTGGAAAGCGTTATATAGATATATATATAAGTACAGTAAGGTAGGGAGGGGATGTATGAGCAACCGATTGCCTTGTCTATATATATATATATATATATATATATATATATATATATATATATATATGTATATGTATATATTTAAACCAATATTTCGGGAGCACAGCCTTCCTTCGTCAGGGTGTTACATATTATGACCCTAAGGTGAAACGACGTTACAATTTAATATTATATCAACAACTTCTTTTCAATTGTAACGTCGTTTCACCTAAGGGTCATAATATGTAACACCCTGATGAAGGAAGGCTGTGCCTCCCGAAATATTGGTTTAAATATATATATTCCTCGCCGTGTAACCAGCCTTGCTTCTTTTTACCGTTTTCTAGAAGATATGAATGTTCATCGCAGTTATGAACACTGCTTAAACAGTAGTGAAAAGAAAGCCTGAAAAAATTCAGGCTTGTACGGGAGTCGAACTCATGACCTTCGCGACACCTGTGCCGCGAGCTCTACCAACTGAGCTAACAAGCCAACTGGGAGCTGGTCATTTCGTTGGTACATAATATAGGGGGATTCATGCTTACGTCATTGTTTACATTTTTGCTCATTTGCATACGGCTTTGCTTACAGAAGGAAACATTTTAAATGTGATTTGACTCCAGGCAGCTAAAGAGCTAGTGAAATTTAATATATTGTGAAATTTTTAGCTCTTTAAGTATAGTATTCAAGGAGGTATTGTGTTCCAAAAACTACAAAATTTCTGGGTGGCAAAAGCACTAATGAGCTCATACATTCTTTGCAAAATTTTGAGTTTTTAAACCCGCGTTGCACAAAAAGTATTCAATACATGAGGCTCATATTCATTGGCAGAGTTATTCATACTACGACCTTTCAATATTCAGAACTGATTTATTTGCAGCTCTATCAGAAACTGAATTGTTCATGCTAATGAGGCAAATATTGTAAACAAGGATTTCCCTATACCCGTGAGTGTTGAATATGTGATAATGAATATATGAGAATCACTTATTTGAACTGCGGATTAAAGAATGAGGATATTAGTGATGATCATTTCAGATTGTCGTAAATGATGATGATTATAATTCTTCCACAAGGTGGCTCCTCAACTGATGAATAACGGAATACTCTTTTAATTATTATTTAAATCATGAGACAAAAAACACAGCCAGGCTGATTGCATGAAAGCTGTAGTATATTCATCGCTATTCCGCCGAACCTTCCCATCGTGCATTGCATTTGATTATACAGAGCTATTTTTATTTTTCGTAATATATCATAGAATGCATATGAACATATACTACATCACATGTTAATGTGAATTTTCTTTGCACACCCACTAGCCTAAAGGCTCACGTGTATGTCAACAAAATACAAGTGACTCGTGGGTTTCCCATGGTATACTACTAGAAAACATCGCTAAACTAGTATCTATTTTTTCTCACAAGACCAATTCCAGCTGTCGGGGTAGAGTGCAGTATATTTTAGTCTACAAAAAGTAATGGCAAGAGAAAATGAGGAAATTTTTTGTGCAAGTGTCCTAAAAATGGTACTATAAGCTAGACGTTTTAAGGCTGCTGCCTCTTCCTCACCGGCAAATGCGTATTAACATCTGTGCTACACAGATTTCATCGAACTCTTTTCATATTTTAGTCTAGCCCTCTTGCCCGTAAAAGGTTGTTTTAGTACCATGGAGGTTTCATGCTAAAGTGACAATCACATGCTCTATCTTGTTATCGATTAAGTGACCTTTACATAATAAAGTATGCGGCAGGACGAGCTCTCCAAAACTTTGGATAAAACTTTTTAATGAATAAGACATTTTATTCGTGAGAACGCTGTTTTGTAGAAATAGCAATGTCGTTAACAGTCCCCTCCTTTCTAAAAGCCACCATCAAAATCTTATAACTGTTAACTATGTCTTTGATATCATATTAACACCACGTCTTGCTTTTTTAGTCATGCCGAAGCCAATAAATTACTGAATGTCTCCAAAGAAACTTTCCAAGATGTTCAATCATTGCGAAGTTTGTAAGTATCAACTTTCGTTTCGTTGGCTTTTTTAATTGCCAAACTCTTATTGTCATTTGGGTGTAGTAAAGAGAACATTTAACACAAGCGTCGACAACAGTTTTTACGAAACTGATTGGCTCGGAAACAAGGCACCCGGGAAGTTACAAAAGATCTCCGTTCATACTTCTCTTAGCATTATTGACTGAACCTTTGAAGGCCGAACACATTTTAAACAAGTTACTGTTTCTCTTATTTCTGCCCTTTTTCGTTTAACCCCATCAAGACCAGGGAGCAGATTCTCCCTGAGTGTTCTTTATGCCTATGATTTTTAATCAACATTTTCTTTCGCATTTTGCTGCAAGATGTGATCACTTCTTGGTCACTTCCTGGCAATTTTGGCTTTTCGAAAAACTGAAAATAGGAGATGACATATGCAAAGTGATTACCATTTGGAGATTACGACGCAACTTTCGTGCCGCCAACGCAAGCGGACCTTAGAGAAATCTTTTTCGGACATCTCCCTTATTTTCCAAGTCTTATTAATCCCCATGGAGTTTGGTCAAAGGACAGAATCGTCCCATACAACCCCTTCCGGCATAGGGACTCGCAAACACCCCAGTTTACGTAGCGTAACATTCTCTCCGACAAGTCACCGCTCCTGTGTGCCAAAAAACCCTTAATACCTATTTCCTTTAATCTCAGGTTCCTGCATTATAACCTGATGAGTGAGCTCCCCGAAGGTTTTTTCGCCGGCATGGATAACATCACGCATATGTAATATTCTTTGACAATATATAATTATTTATATGTATATGATATTGAAAATATTCCTTTTCTTTCTTTTTTCAATTTCTTTTATTCATTTACTCATTAATTCGTTAAACCATTTACTCATTGTTTGTTTATACATTTAGTTACTCATTTATTTGCTTGTTTATTTAATTCACTACCTACATGCACAGAAAAGCAGGCGTTCCACTCTTGTCGAGAACACCAATTGTTTATTTAGCGTCCCTATGATATTCCGAGTGAGTCATCCCTGTTGCCACTGGATAATTAGGGTAAGATCAGGCAAAATAATATTTTTTTATTAAAAACGCAGGACGTGGGAGAAATTGGGCTCTTTTTTTCTACAATGGTTCATTCAGCATTGTGACAGATCTCTCTTTCAGGAACCTAACCTTATACATTGAAAGCTACGATAAGAACATCATAGTATTTTTGCAATCGCACGAAACATCATATCTGTAGAAATGAGGTTAAAAATCTGTTTTCATTGGAAAGTAGCAGCATTTGCTCTCACAGGCGTTTAAATCTACTATGTATTTTGTATAAAACTTGCAGAATGCTGGATACCAACCTCATGTGCTGCCATGCGGAATTCAAACAAGATGCTGGGTGTGGTTTTGTCATGAACGATAACTTCGCAAATTGTGACACTATGTTTCGGAACCCGAGGCCGAGGAAGTTAATCTGGGTGATTGGAATCCTGTCGTTAATTGGGGCTGTGTTTGTAATTGTCTGGCGAACTTTCTTTAAAGAGAAAAACGTCGTTCAGACGATTTTGTTGGTGCACGTTGCGGTAGCGGATGGTCTGATGGGATTTTACCTTATCACTGTTGGGGTCATGGATACTGTGTGGTCTGGTGTATATTACCTGCATGATTTCCAGTGGCGAACTGGTCTCCCATGCCAGGTGGTAGGCGGGGTATCGGTGTTGTCCAGTGAGGTATCCATAATGACCCTGACTCTGCTCTCGCTTGAAAGGTTAAAGAAGGTTGTCTTTCCCTATCGCTTCAAAGGCCTCACTCGCAAGAAGGCCCATATCTTTTGCCTTCTTATCTGGGTGATCGCTTTCCTCATTGCTTTCCTGCCAACCTTCAGTATCCGCTATTTCCATGATCCCAACGAAGGCATATACTATTATGGAAAATCGGTCGTGTGCTTGCCGCTACAACTTTCCCCTGATTTCATATCCGGTTGGGAGTATTCAATTGCAGTATTTGTTGGATTAAACATGGTCCTTGGTGTCGTTATGATAGTGGCATATGCCATGATATTGTTCAAGACCTGGATATCAAAATGGCACCTTTCCCAACAAGGAACCGTGAGGGAGAAAAAAGCCAGAGCAAGAGAAGCGGATGCGAAGAGAGAAAGATCCCTCGCTAAACGTGTCTTTTGGATCATTGTGAGCGACATTGCCTGCTGGGCTCCGGTTATGGTCATTGGATTGAAATCGGTAGCGGACAAAGCATACGATCCACCAGATGACATCTCCATTTGGATTGCTCTTTTTGTCCTACCGATCAATTCAGCGCTGAACCCAGTGATTTACACGTTGGCAACCCCGCAGGTATGAGAAAATTATGTATTCTTGACTTAACATTGTATAAGTAGTACCTTCACTGACTGAGATTGAACAACACTGTATTCAGTCCAAGAACAAATAAGCATTGTGGTTAAAGAGTGAAAAAGATAGCTGTACAGAAGAGACCACACTGTATTTGTTCTTGCTTTCAATATATGGGGCGGGGATTTTTCCAAGTATTAAAATTAATTAATTAATTAATTATTAAAGCATAGTTTGTGAATTACAACAATAATAACATCATACATTAACCCAGAGTTCGATTAGGTCGGTGAGGTCTCCAGGCCTGAATACGGTTATAAGCTAAGCATCGAAATTGTTCAATTTTATAAGGTCAAACGATACAACGGATAGTTTTCTTATTGCGAAATGGATTTATCACTCAGGCACAAAGGATCATAAAACAAAATCTGAAAAAGGTGTGGAATCGTTTGCGTGGCATCTCCTCTTGTGGTGAAGATGAGAGAGGTCAGTGGAGTTTACATTTTCTTAGCAATTCGTGTTACTCTCAATAATATTGAAATGCTTGGCGACAAAATTGCGTTTTTGATATCAATGGTAGAGAAGCCAATAGAGCGCTTGATTAAGAATATATTCTTATTTTATGCAAAAAATACCATAAGCAAAGCTGCTGAAGAGCTATTTATATCATAATTACAGTTAGTTCAGATCATTGTCTGGGTGATATTCAGAAGTTGAAGTTGAAGTTGAAGTTGAAGTTGATTTTATTGACATCGTATTAAATGCAGCATTATCTATTCTGCGGGTAGCACAGGTAATCTAGGCGGGCCAGAAAATTAGGAAAAATAAAAGATTGTTGAAAAGATGATGTTGCAAGGAAAAAACGTTGAGATCAAAACGAGAATATTGTTTTAAGAAAAGAGAGAAGAATAGCTGAATAAAGAGCTGATTTGAGGATGCGCTACCATCTTGTGACAGTATTACGTTGCCACCTACAAGCATTAAGATGGCATTAAAGTTAAAGGAAACCTCCACTCTTGCAAAAAAAAAAAAGTAACGTAAAATTGTTGGAAATAATAACAAGTTTTTTCTTTTGAAACGTGGATATAAATTTCCCGGGCGCAGAAAATTCTTTGTGTTAAACAATAGGGCAACCATTACACGTCATAAAAGCCAAAATGGCCGCGCCCGGGAAATTTAAAAGCGAAAATAAGCGATGATGATATCCATTTCTGGTACACTTAAATGTTAAATCCATATTTTAAAACAAAATTTGAAATCCAGTAATTATTGCCTACAATTTAGCGTCAATTTGCTGTAAGAGGACGAGGTTCTCTTTAAGAAGCATGTTTCTTTATCCTGCCCATAATTCTTCTAGATCGTAATACGAGTCATCAGACTCTAGAATTTCAAATAGCAATGATCGAATTTTGTTTTTGAGTTTATGTTCAGGCAAATTACGAAGATGAATTGGTATTTCATGCCACAATTTCTCACCAAGCTTCAAGATTTGACTTTTTTATTTCAAAAATATGGAACATCCAGGATCTAGCATTGTATAAATGAACACGAGATTTGGGAAGGAACAAGTCTTGAATGTTATTGGGTACAAGATGATTACTTATATCGTGCATCGTT
The DNA here is from genome assembly GCA_016490735.1 of Pachyseris speciosa. Lineage (NCBI taxonomy): Eukaryota > Metazoa > Cnidaria > Anthozoa > Scleractinia > Pachyseridae > Pachyseris > Pachyseris speciosa. The sequence continues at coordinate 231,738 of JAEMWC010000626.1, read as the reverse complement.
TCTGAGAGAAGTTGGTAATAAAGAAAATTAAGTGGTAAAATATTTGCGTCAAGAAACAACGGAATTGCAAGGCCTGGAAAGTTTGCAAAGTATATGAACCTAAGGTCACGTTTTTGCAGAACGAGAAGTTTGTTTAAGTGAGAGTTGCTAGCTTGGGCCCACACAATCAAGCCATAACGAAGATAAGGTGCAACTAAAGAGTTATATATAGAAATGAGTGTGCGGGAAGGGACAAAATGCCGCCGATTAATCCATTCTGTCTTATATTTGAATTTTGAATTCAATTTCTAAGGTTGCGTGAATTAATTTCGCCTTTTTCACCGTTTTCGGAAGCCATTATAAGAAACGATGTATCACCCATAATTCAGTGATATGCAGATATGAGTTTGTGTGTCACGGTTACATCAAGCACTCCCTTTATTTACCAGCTATAATACGCTTAAAGTATAAAAAGAGATCAGCGAAACAAGCCCTTCTTTTTCACTTTAAAAGTAGGATGGGTCAAGATGCAAAATTACTCAGTTTATAGTCAGTTAAATTTCGCTGAAGTAGTACCTAAAAGATAAATTTAATATCAGTTTCTAAAAGGACAGAAAAACAATTCCTCGAAATTCGTGTTTGAAATTTTAAGAAAAGGGCTCATTTTCAAGACATGTTTGTGTTTGTATGCAAGAATAGTCGAATGGGCTTAAAATTTTTATGTAACGTTAAGGCACATACGGCAGTCAGGATATCTGTTTGTCCTGTGAAAATTTGGGCATATAAGTTTTCACTTGTCAATGTTTCTTGAAATAGAACAAGGAGAGGACGAACAGCACGATCAAGACGAAGATGAGGACAGCGATAACTATGAAAGTGATAAAGGTAAAAAATGGTTTCATCTCCGTCTACCATCAGTGATGTCACCAAGCATGCCTCATTTGTTTTGCGTCTATGCCATATTCCTATTTGGATCCAATGGCATGTGCATTAACTCTTCACTACCCATTTTTTGTGGTTACTGTCAACAATTGCCAGTAACCTCTTTGTCATAGACTGCGTAAGAGGGAGTTGATGTTCCTAATTAAGGGCGAAAACATTCGGAATTACCTCCACGTTTATCCAACTTCGATTCGACTTTTTCGCCACTGAAATGTGAGTTCTCAACTAAATATCAACCTTTTACAGTCAATAGTTCTTAGAATATCATTTTAACACGGCTCAAAGTTTGCGACCAGTTGGTCGCACATGCGACTAGATTTTTTTATCGTTCGCCTATAAAATCATGTGCAAAGGGGATATACCACAAGAATTAAATTTTAAAAGGTCCCCTTAGAAAAGATACGGTGATTATTCGTTTCAGTACAAATTTGTTAACAGTCAAGACTTGCGTCATAAATTCACCGAAGGAGTTTCAGAAGCATATGGTAGTCCAGGACCATCTCATCGTTTAGCTATGACACAAACATCAGTCAACACCGGTAATGGATGTTAATTGAGAAGATTCCTTTCAATCTAGTTGACATGCTGAAGTCGACGTTTCTTCACGCGGTGTCAAGGGATGTGAACTTTGTGGAGAAAGGGATCTCGTCACGCCAGAAAGAGAATCTGGAATTGTTTCTCGTGATTAATTACTCGGAGAGCTGAAAGCTAGACAGCTATTACGTTAGAAGCTAATTGTGTGGTTTGTAAAAAAATTAAGAGTTCTTTTAAGTTGACATCGGCAAACTCGATTGTCGGTGGGGAGCACGAGCTTTGGAAGGTGGACTTCTCTCGGACGTGTCAGCGGAGTCTTTACAAAACCGAGTCTGGGATTGAATGGAAACGTCGTTCGGAGGACAGATAAAACATACACTGGCGCAAGGAAAATGATGTAGCTTTATTGTTTGGAGCCTGATTGTGTTATACCTACGTTTTTATTTGAATTCATTGTTTTAAAGTGCTACTACGATCAGAAAATCACTTGTCTTTTTTCTTCAAATTTCGAAAGTATGTTTGCTTAACACCCGACTCGCGAAATTTCAAGCTTTAATTTCAAGCAGAAGACTGTTTACTGTGAGTGCAACTTTTTAATTTAACGGTCCGCTATTACTCACGTTCGTAACTGACCGATTAAGCCTCGGAGAGCTGGATCCAAGATAAAATGACGTCATATGCGCACTGGTTTAAAATTGCAGTGTGTGAATGCAGGTTATTAAGTATGCAAAAGACGAGTTTGAGAGTCCGAAAGTTCAAAATTCCCGTGCTGCATACTAAATCAGCCGGGTTTACAAACATTGCATTCTTACTCTTGTGAGCTTTTTACGTCATTTCGTCCTCGATCCAGTTATCTTAAGATTTTGAAGTTAGTAATGGCGGACCGTTAAATTAAAAAGTTGCACTCAAAGTAAACAGTCTTCTGCTTGAAATTAAAGCTTGAAATTTCGCGAGTCGGGTGTTGAGCAAACATACTTTCGAAATTTGAAGAAAAAAGACAAGTGATTTTCTGTTCGTAGTAGCACTTTAAGCTTCCTTTTCGTGCCCAAACAGTCAGAGTACATGAAGATGGTCAGGTAAGTAGCAATGAGCTCAGTCGCACTGAAATCGTACGTTTTAGGCGCGCAAGTGCGATGACACATGATTTTTTAGGCGAACGATAAAAAATCTAGACGCATGTGCAATCAGCTGGTCGCAAACTTTGAGCCCTGTTCTATGTCGTATATCACGGTCAGCAGACCCGACTTTAATCTAAAACTAAAGTGCATTGCACATCAATGAAATGATTGTCAGCAGTAAACTGGCAGTGTATATTGTCTTAGTTATTCGTGTTAATTTCAAAGGAAATGGAATATGGAATTTTGTCTGTCATCCTTAACGTCACACAAAGTGCAATACTTATTGAGATTGCGGAGAAGGTTGATTTTAAAAAACGTAACAGTGTTATTGTTATCTTCAACGTACAGTGGGAGCCTGAAAAGAACAAACACAAAATTGAAATAAAGATAACATACTACTGATAAATGATTACTTATATACAAGGTCTGAAGCTTTTTGGTGCCACCAGTATTTTAAGCTATGCTTGTAACATTTTTGGCTGTGCGCCTAAATTTTTGACAGTGAACCTAGAAATTTACATCTGGTAGCACAAGTGCTCCCAAAGCCAAAAGGAAACATAGGAATTTTTACGATAAATGTGGCATCTACGAAGGTTGATCGAGACGACGTTGAAGAAACCGCTGACCAAACGTAGGCAAAACATTTGACACTGCAGACTGTATTTCCCTTTCTTACGTGCTCGCTCGCGTCTGCTCGACCGCTTTTGTATTTTTATTACCAGTTGCCACGTGTCCTCTTCGAAGCCTGTTATTGTCATATGCTTCTCATTTATTCTTTAACGTTTGCATTTTTTTAGGGAAACAGGACGAAGAACAGGAAATGATGGAGATGCAAGTACAAGGTCTGCCGCCTGCTGAACAAGGTGATTCGGTTTTCGTATGAGTTCCTTTTCACTGCTATTTGTATTTCTGATTGTTTAGTTTAACAAGACAGAGAAGTAAGTAAAGTTACAATAAAACAGTAACGGCTATTGAAACCAAATGAATTTATAGGAAGGTATTTTGTTATTTGTTGCACGACATAGGCTCATAGCAGTGAGGAACTCTATTCTTAAGCGCAAAGGTTTCCTTTCTGCGGTGGTTATAGTCCTTCAAGGACAGTGAAGTCATTCAGTTAAGTATCAATAACATCGCAGGCTTCGGATCTAAAAGCTACTATGGAATCGTATATTTCGGTTGGCAAACTGCTCCCTCTTCGGTTGCCGCTATTGAGATGTACTGTTGCCCAGCTTGAGAACGAGTTTAAGTAACGAGGCCGAGGTGGTGTGATGTAAGTGGCTTTCTTAACAAGAGAGTCTACGAAATGTATATTCAAAGCAGCGCAAGCCTGAATTGACGCAAATTTTAAATACATACACACATACATACTTTATTTATTCCAGAAGTAAACTATATTTACAATTAAAAACTAAGAAGAAAAGTGCTAAAGAATTGTGCTGTGCGCAAGACTCGAGGCGCCTCCACTGCCCTCGCAGCACCAACACACTGGTGGCGCACATGAAGGCAAGCCTTCACGGCAAGTATTGGCCTCATCAGTCATCGTCGGACCTACAATAACCATTCATCGTCATAGCCTCGAAGTCGTGGTCACCTTTGACCCCGAAGGACGAACATTGTTAATATATCTCAGCGTTAACAATTGAAACTTTGCCGCATTCAAAGGAAAACCTTTAAGCCCGTACCGTATCCTTTCTTTCTTTTTGTGGTGTCGTAAAGTTTCAGAAAGTGTGGTGGAAATGTGAGTTTTTATGATACTCCAAACTTCGTGGTGGTGCCATGTGTAAATCATAAGGACATCACACGTATGTAAACACGAATTGTACTTGGGAGTCTAAGTAACCCATAAGATGATCGTAACCTTTATACTAAGACTAGAACATTCCGTGAGAGGTAGGAACGGACATCTTAAGACTATGGCGGATAAAAAGTCACATAGACAGTCAAGGATCCAGGTTGAGTGGATTTTAAATTTTTCGACCGAAATCATTGGCAACAGAGTACTTATATCTGAATTGGGATAGCCAGGTAGTGAGATCTTAGAATCCCAAGTACCCTTCCATTATTCCCAGTAGAGCCATAATAATGAGTCTTCTAACGCACCTGAAGTCATGAGGGACATCAAAAACATAGCCAACCAGGAAAAGGTTCTGATTTTCACCACACTTGGAGGAAGGTTGGAGCTCTTCCTTTAATGTTGGTTACATTTTTGTTCCAAAGGAAGGCGGATAGCTCTTCGAATAGAACAACAGCTGACAAATTCTTCTTCTTTGATTGGGCGATTGTTTGGTCATGATTTCGCGCGATCACAAAGGCACTTGAGTACAATGCGCGTCACTGAACAGGCTGGTTTGGTTTCATGGAGCAGTCTCGATTCAAGGAAAATTCTAGGCTCAACCCGTTGAAATGCAAATAGAATACGAAAATCAAATGGTAATTTTCCTGAACAATCGCCAATAATGACTGTTGCCAGTTCCCTATAGTTGAAGGCAGGAAAAAAAAGAGGCTTGGACACTCTAAACGATTGCCACCTCGTCTTCTTGTGACCAAGGCGGAAGGAAAACTGTTGAATGAAAGAACAGGTGTCTTGGGTTTCTTCCCATTAGATCTGTCTTATTGTTTAATTGGGAGCTTTCTTGGTCAGAAAGACTTTTGACGGAACTGCGCAAGACAGATTAAGAGTTGCATATATTATTTACCAATGGTCACTACTGGAAAGGCCACCGTCAGGTTGTCCCAAGGTTAAGACGTCGATAAGGGGTTTATGAAATTCTCGTTTGCTCGCCATAGTGAAGCGGGTGGTCCGTTGTTGACTTGTCAATGATGAGCTGTCAACATTTGCGCCATTCAGAATTATCAGAGTATCGTTAACCCAGCGAATCCAAATTTGAGGCTTCGGAAGCAATCGGACGTCGCCATGGAATGGGTATTGTCCCATTTTACTGTAAATACCCAGATTATAATGCTAGGTCCAAGAGCTTCCAAATTTAAACAGGATTGATTTCGTGGGACCAGCAAGGACTTGGCTCTTCAGGCAACTCCATTGGTAGCCTTGTCAGGATGTTTAGTGGAAAGCCATAATGGTCTCTCACATTACAATTTTGTCTTCCTGAAGTCCTTTCTTGCAGATGATTGACACGAAGTAACTTGATTTGACCCGTGATATCAGAAATACGATTGTGCACACTCCAAATCTACAGAACCACACAGTTATATTCATCTTGTCACCTGTGGCAAAAGAAGATGTTCCCAGTTTCGTACACTTTGAGGCTTCTACAGTAATCAATTTTAATATGTGAACGATCTTCGCAGTTATGAACACAACTTAAGCTGTAGTGAAAATAAAGCCTGCCAAAAAAAATTCAGGCTTGTAGGGGAATCGAACCCACGACCTCAGCGCTACCGGTCTGATGCTCTACCATCTGAGCTAACAAGTTAACTGGGAGCTGGCACTTTGTTGGTTCGTAATATAACCGTGAGTGATCAATGTGTGAGAATAGATATAAGAAAATCATATATTTATACCGCGGATTAAAGAATGAATATGTGAATGATCAACATGTTCATTACCGCGATAATCATTCACATATTAGTTCTTTAAAGTGCATATGATACGCATTTTTTTATTCCCGTTTCTGGAAGTTCAATATTCCAAAAAACAATTTTACCATAAGTGCTAGTAATTTCGCAATCTGATCGGCTAATTTGCCGTTGTCGATAAGAGTCTAGACAACGCTGATCGCGTTAACGTGTCGCGCAATGCCTATTTTTCAGCTCGCGCTCTGAAAATTAACATTTTCTTTGACGTTGATATTGTGGAAAAAACAAACAGAATTCTATACTCTTATCGACAACGATATTCGTCATCAAAGTGGTCTAAATTTGCTGTGGACTCACTCGGCTGCGCCTCGCGGTAAGTCCACGGCATTTTGACCACTGTGATGACGACTATCGTTGTGGATAAGATTATAGACAACGCAAAACCACATTCGATTTGTTTTTCTCCACAATACCAACGTCAAAGAAAATGTTAATTTCAGAGCGCAGCTGAAACCCCGATCCTTCGCCGTGGAAATAACCGCTTCTTCCCCTTCAAAAGTGTCCCGATTGTCGCGCGACGAAAATATCACGTGACATGTACGTGTGACGTCACAGTATTATATTCGCTCGCAAGCAAAATGGCTGAGAAGGGAGCGAAATCATCGGGCGGGAGAGGTTGCGTCGCTCTCATCCCTAATAAGACAGCTTGTAGGAATAGTAGCTGTACAAAGGAAGTATCAGTGCGTCAATTTTCTTCTGATCCGACTGTAAGAACGCAATGGGTTCGATTTGTTCAACGACATCAGGTTGATTTTGGCGAACCTGTGAATCTTGTGTTCCGCCTTTCTTGAAGATAGTTGCTTCACTCGTGATCCTTCCATTAATCTCGAGGGTGTGGAAGGCTGAAAGATGAGAAGAAGCCCCTTTGCAGGTTCTGTGCTAATGTGAAACTCAGTTTTACCACCTGGAAAGGAAAAAGCGAAAGGTAAATAAGCTTATTTTAATCCGGATCTCCATCGATAAGACTTAAGTTCTTAACGTTAACCTATATTAAAAGCAATTTTCATCAGAAATGGTGTATGTCTACAGTGATTAAGTTTTGAAGGTTTCTTCTCCCGATTCCTCGCACTCAGCTAATTTTCAAGAAGACTCGGAATTAAGTGAATCATTCGAATCACTTGAATCTCGGGACATTTTTTTCTTTCAGTCATCTCTGCGTCTATATATTTTTAGTTGAGGCCAAGAGAACTTCGAGGCCAAAACATAACACTGTGACGTCACAAGCTCGACTGTGGTTAACTAGATTCCAGTCCCCGGGACAGTTCTGATGCCAAAGAAGCGAGTATTTCGAAAGCGAAAAATCGGGTTTCAGCCATTTCGAGCACTCTTTAACATTCGATTTGTTTTTTAGGATAATAAACTTCCAGAAAAGGGAATGAAAAATTTTGTGTCATTCTCACATAGTAATCAATTTGATGATTCTATTTTTCTTCCGAACTTGACTACCATGATTTCAATTCTTATTGAACGCTGACAATTATCTCGCACTCTAAATCTTGCAAATTACATGTGTAGTGACTTCATCAGAGACAAAGGATCTTTGAGTTATTTTTTAATCGTTTTAAAAATTCATTTACTATAATGAGGAATTATGCATTGTTCTCGCAATATTGATCGCAAGTTTTGATCTTTTATTACTTTTATTACAAAATCTGCGTTTTTCTCTGATTGACTACTGCCGTAGATGCATTCAGATTCTTTTACTTATAAAAGACGAGACCATTTCTTTTCTCTTATTTGCTCTGTTAGACTGAGATTACACCTCTTACAAGAACCATGTTAGAGCTCAAAGTGTCTTTAACTACTTGATACAAATTTACACTTGTTATCAATTGCAGACCCAGAAGTTAGCGACACATCCTCAGACACAGGTAACTTTGTACTTTTAAATAATTTGAACGAGTTGAATTAATTTTGAAGTTGTAACGAAAGAGTTATTTTTTATGGCTATTTTGTTGGCGTTACCTTGTTCGTAGCTTTAAATGCCGTTTAATCAATCTTATTCTTCCTCCCACAGATTATGAGCTAGAGGAGTCAAAGGTCACCGTCGCAGAAGGTAATCCACGTTATGATTGTATACACCTTCAAAGTTGTAGTGTGTATAAATCTCAAAGAGCAGGACTTAATTGTAAGCGATCCTCAATTTGTTAAAGATTTATCCTCCTTTTCTCTACCCGCTATACTTTTGGAGAGCGCCATTCCCTTTTGGTTATTCTAAGCCTTCGGGATTCACATTTTTCAAACGCCGAGTTATGTGTTCTTCCTAAAGAATGTGAGAGACGCGGGAGCAGTTAATGCATAGCTAAAGGTGTCGATATGCGGCAATTCCAAGTTGTAATTCGGCAAACTAAGTTTGACAGTTTTTTTTTCTTTTAAAGCTTACCCTAGTCAAGCTGTATTCAGATACTACGTTTTCAGGTTTACAGTAATATAGAAAACGCGCATTGGAGCGATTTCCCGAAAGGCACTTGTGAAGGCTTATAGTAGCCTTAAATGCTACGCAGAGGACTCACTGGAAGCTAGAAATACGACTTTTGATTGATGAAATTTTTTTTATCTCGTTGCCCACTTTACTAGTAAACAACAACAGTACCTTTGATGATATTATGAAAGAGATTTTATGCAAGACTACGTCTGATCCAGGAATCCAATTTGTTTCACTTCAGCCACTGTCCATCACTATTGCAAACGCCCAGCAAAGGAAACTCATGACGACCAAATGGGAAAACCCGAACCAGGTAAACATCAAGACTAAGTAAAACTAAAAAAAGTAATGTTTGGTAAACAGCTCAAGGTAATGCAACATATGTCATCTAAAAGTCTGGGAAACGGAATAAGGAGAGACTTGACATAGTAAGAGAGACAACTGAAACAGCAGAAGTGGATGGTATGGTGAAAAGAACAAAGGCACTCCATACCTAATATGAAAATGCTGAAGTAAGAATGGAGAGAACATGATATGCTCCCTTCTTTATGTGGCAGCGATCATCCTTTACAACCAAAGTAAGTCACTTTGAGGATGAAAAAACGTGGTATTGTAGTTTTTAAATAAATTTTAATTATAATCC
>JAEMWC010000626.1:147500-217500 GCA_016490735.1 Pachyseris speciosa | reverse complement strand
CAGTAGCAGTAGCAATAGCAGTAGTACTTGCATTATGAAGTTTAGTAGCAGCAGCAGTAGCAGTAGTAGTTTCAGTAGTCGCAAGTAATACCAGTAGCAGTTGTAGAGTAGCAGGAGCACCATAAGCATGAACATTACCGGCAGTAGTAGTAATGTTAACAGTATAAATAGGGGTCATAACAGTTGTCGCGCTGGTAGAGGTAATAGTAGTAGAAGGCTTTAATTGTTTTTGTAGTCGTTAATACGGAAATAGTAGTAGAAGTAGCAGCTGCAACAGCAGTAGTAGCAGTAGCAGCAGTAGCAACAGCAGTGTTGGTGTTGGGGTGGTTGGTAGCTGCAGTAGCTTTTGTAGCAGTAGCAGTAGCACTTGCAGTATCAATTCCAGTAGCCGATGCAGTAGTCGCAAATAGTAGCAGGAGCAGTTGCAGTATTAGCAGGAACACCAGAAGCAGGAACATTAGCGGCAGTAGTAATAATGCCAATAGTGGTAGGAGTCTTAGTGGTGGTTATAGTAGTAGTAGTAGTAGTAGTAGTAGTAGTGCTAGTGCTAGTGCTAGTGCTTAAGTGCTAGTGGTATTAGTAGTCGTAGTATTCGTAGTAGTCGTAGTAGTCGTAGTAGTAGTAGTAGTAGTAGTAGTAGTAGTAGTAGTAGTAGTAGTAGTAGTAGTAGTAGTAGTAGTAGTAGTAGTAGTAGTAGTAGTAGTGGTGGTGGTGTTTGTGGTAGTGGTAGTGGTAGTGGTAGTGGTGGTGGTGGTGGTGGTAGTAGTAGGTTTCTTGGCACTTGCTGACTTTTTAATAGGATTGGGAGTTATCGGGAGGAATGGAAATAAGACGGTCTTCAGATATGAAACCGTAGATGGCAAGATCAGGTCTGATAGGACCCATGGACCTTATTTAGTTTAATTTACTCTGAGAGAGCAGGTATTTTGCTTAAAGCTTATTCATTTAATTAATTTTCTCTGCTAAAATTGCAATAGCAGTATGCGATCGCTTTCTTTATCTTACCAAATGCAGTAACCATATATTCTCGAAGGGATTTGTTAGGTTTGTATTGTTTGTCTAAATACCTTACTGATATTATAAACTGGCGAGTAGGCGAATATGCATATACTAGTTGAACTTTAATGCTAGATTTTTTGACAAGTATCCTAGGGGTGAGAGGTCGCAACCTCGCATTTAATTGCTTATATAATATTCTAATATCCTCTTTCCCGAGTTAACTAAAAAATTGCTGTTGCTTTTTTCGTAAAAGGGATGACAAAGCCGCTGTGATCTGAGAATGTTTATATAGACGTTCTAACATTTTATGAAGTGCGTTTTTCGTGGCTGTAGATTGTTTATCGCGGTTATGATTCTTTGTAGGAAACCCTGTATAAAAAAAGAGCAATATTGCACGTACGGGTTTCTAAAGGGCAATGCTGGTAGTATAATTATTTCTTAAATAAACGGTGAGAGACGTATAGACTGGTTGCTTGTTATTGTATTGCTTTGACAGAAGACAAAAAACGGTTTTTTTTTTCTCTCAAAGCACTTGACGTTTACACAGTACCTATTTTACGGACGTCTCAGTGGAGAAATAATTGTTCTTTGCCACTTCATGATCTATGGCAGACATTTGTGTTGGTTAGCAGTAGTTTCAGTTTTATGGCACGGTAGTGACTAGAATGGATACTCCAAAGTCAGGTCACGCTTAATAGTGCCAAACGTCCTTAGTAAAAGTTTTACTAGTGTAAAAAAAGATCGTTGAAAAGAGTATACAAAGAAGAGTCGAACCCGGGTTACTGGCGTCACACCGATATCCATATCCACTACACAAATGATTGGCAGCTGCCGAAAGCTAGCCATTCCGAGTCAGCGCTTAACCCTAATCACTATAGATCAGTGCCTAATCCAGCAGTTAAAAATCGCCTAAGCAGAGTGTTGTTTATCTGTCACCAAATGGCCCACCTTATTTTGAGATGTGTGCCACGAAGTTACTCACCTTGCTTTGGAGTATCCATTCCAGTCACAACCTTTATGCTACACTGTTTAAGCATACTACAATGGCGATGGGGTGGGAGTGAGGGCTCAGTGAGCACCGTTGCCATTTTGTTTATCAGTCCATCCTTGAGAGGCCTAGTTTTCCTTTTACACTCACCCGGATGTGTTAAAGTTTTGGCTTTTTACTCAGGCTTCGTAGAGCGCCCGAGGTTAAAATGCTGTCCGTTCTTCTTTTTATTCTTCTTTGTCGAGTTTCGTCCGCAAAGCTCACTTCCGGCGTTTCTGCGCAAGCGCTAACCAAAAACAACAACTCACAACAGCAAGAATGATGCCTGTTATCAAGTATAGGAAAACGTCGATTCACCTTGTGTCTTTGAAGTTTGAACAATTAATATGTTAAGAGAAGTGTTTATACGAATGTTTGCAAGTTGAACTGCGAGAAGAAAGCTTTTAACATGACCAAACTTAACTCCAGATGTTTTCGATTAGACTGCCGTGTTTCCCCGTGTGCGCTCCATTGAGAAGTACATTTTGTTGAATAACTCAAGTACGGGATATCATACACCCCTAAGACTTTGATAGGTAGTGTTTTACTATTTTTCCACGATAGCTCAATTTCTGGACATTAGTTTTTGAATGATAAGCGATAAGTTTTTACTTGCGTGACTTGAAACTGACCGCAGAAACGTTCCTTTCTTATGTTTCAAATGACCCTGGATTGGCGTATTTGTAAACAGTTTCACTCTGCTAATTATTTTTCTCCTCACATTTCACCGAGACTCCATTAACGTTTATACAAAAAAATCCTACGTCGTTCGATAAGCGTTTCCTTTCTCAAACAAATATCCACCAAAGCGAACACAACTGTGCTTAGTTTTTTTTGAATGAATACACTATTTTAATGCAACTAAAATATGATGAACCTCTGTGGTCTAGAGGTCATTGTTCTTGCTCCTGACGCAAGTAAGCTGGGTTCCAACTTTACTTGTGGTACATATCGCGGGCTTTTTTTTTTCGTTACTCTTTTTCTGCTTTTTTAGAATTATTTTTTACAAGTGTTATAATTATAGTTCTCAATGGCTGCGCTGTACAGAAATTTTGTAATTTTAGACGGATATGTGTTGATAGGGGTCTAAAGAAATAGACTCCAACACAAGCTAAGCACAATGCATCCGATGTAAGAAAGAGAGACTTCTCTCTATTCTTTTGTTTGGCGCTAAATTAGGGATACAATACTGTTTTTTTGCAAGCCCGAGCTAAGGATAATTGTAGCCTCTTGTTTCTTTCACGCATATATAACCGCCGATCGGTTAGCTCAGTGGTAGAGCACCGAACTACCGTGCGGAAGGTCGCGGGTTCAAACCCCGGCCGGACCAACACTCAGGGTCTTTAAATAATTGAGGAGAAAGTGCTGCCTTTGTAATGACATCTACTCAACAATTAGATCATTCGCTCTCGATTTCTATCGCGTGATAGCTGATTCGGGCTGCGCCCTCATCAGCTATCTCTTATAGAAATCGAGAGCGAATAATCAGAGGCACCCAACGAGCCGAATCAACCAAAAGCTGTAGAAAGTCATTTTTAAGTACCTTAAGGTGTTTGACGTCTGTTTAAAGTAATGTTTTCATAAGCTAGAAGAAATTCATCTGTTCGGATTCCCTAGCTGAAATTTTAATGGCCCGAAAATTTTAGTGAACAAAATCTTCCTTTCAGAAAATGCTAGCTGAAATCAACTTTCCAGGAACTTTCTAGGGAACTATTTTCTTTCCGAAAATGCAAGCTGACGTTTTTGACCGCCAAAAACAGCAATTACGACCTTTCCGAAAACCTCAGGAGCTATGATTTCCCAATTGCGAATCTTTTAGGCCACGTTTTAGTTACGAAAATCCGAGTGCGCTTTTTAGTCGCCGCCGAAAACCCAAGGGGAATTACCCTCCATCGAACAGATATCTACCGAAACTTGTCGTTGGGTACCCCTGAATAATCTAATTGTTTTAGTATAAATCTACTAGTCGTTCAAAACTAAACAAGTAAATGATCTAAATCCTCCTCGCAGACACTTCGAAAACACGAAGAAGCGGCCGCCATTTTGTTGACAACCGCTACTCACTATCTATCACAGAATAGATAGCGATTAGCGTAGCCAATCAGAGAACGGCATTCGTGATAGAACGCTAGTAGATTTATACTTAAAACGGCTAGACTTTCTAGTCTTCTTGGATAAGGACGATAAACCGTAGCGTTTTTAACATGAGCCTCTGGCTTGGAAGATTGTGCAAACACTTCCCACGTTCTTCGACATTAAATAAACTATTACTATTACTATTACTATTACTATTACTATTACTATTACTATTACTATTACTATTACTATTACTATTACTATTACTATTACTATTACTATTACTATTACTATTACTATTACTATTACTATTACTATTACTATTACTATTACTATTACTAGGCCCCGTGTCACAACTCTTCATAATTCTCTGATTCTGTGGGACGTAAAAGAACCACTAGGGACGTAACAAAACTCTGGCAGTGACCACCCCTAGTGTCTTATGGGGGCATTCATAAATCTACTTCATTAATTGTAAACTGCGTTATAAGCAGTCTGGGAAAGTCCCCCGGCCAGTGTTGTAATGCGCATTTGAATATTGCATAGAAAACGCGCAATAGAAATATGATATTATTATTATTATTATTATTATTATTATTATTTTAATCAGTCTTTGCCTAATGACCACTACATATAAATTTTAACTTTTTCTTTTCCCTAGTGATTCCTTTATGACTCCATTTCCTATTTTATGACGGTCACATTTATTGTATTATGAAGGCTTGATCGAGTGTCCAACGACCGCTTTTACAAAATGACATCTGATAGCCTACTCGAGCTCATTATGCAAGTTCGCACAAGGCAGTTAATATTTTTGGGCTCCATTCTCCACATGCTGAGGATTAAGTAGCCAGGCTGTATGCGTTTTACATTCCATCTCACGGTAAACACAAAACCAGGGCGTCGGCGGCTAATCGACGGCGACTATGGACAACTCCTACCTTAAGTGTGTTTGGGGTTATTGAAAGTCAAGGAATTGTGCGTTTTGTTTGGCTTAAATAGTAGGCGGTAGAGCGATACACGAATTCCCATGAACTTTTGTAACAGTCAGTGATTTTTACGGATCTTCATTTTATTCAGGCACTTTGATGGCGCTCCACTACAAACAATATTACCACTTGCTTGCTTAAAAAAAACATTAGTTGCGGATTCAGAGCCACAGTAAATTTTTGAAAATTCCCGGATTCAACAGCAATCATTCCATTTGTTTGTTTAAAACAGAACATATTACTTGCGGCTTAAGCATCAATCTTTCTGATATTGTATCAGGTTATGGAATTGAATTGATTCAAATTGAAAAACACATAAAGGAAATACAGACGAAATTTGGTACGGCCTGGAATAGTTAATAGGATTAATTGAACCCTCGGATTGAGGGAGCAACGAACTGCGGTAGCGGTTAATAAGCTGGCCAGTTTCCAGCACTTTTCGGCACTTAAACCATCAATCTTTACACGTTATTACCTTCATAGTGGTATCATAGTGTGCCTAATCATTGGTGAATTAGTTAGGAAATGTTATTCCACGTAATAGGATACTATAGAAAACCATTAACCCGTTAAAAACATTCCTAATTTTATAATGAACAACAACTAAAAACGAGCTCGTTGACCCCCATTTTTAGCGTTTCGAAATAGTTAGCATAATAAAATACAACTTTTCTCAAAGAGGACTCAGAGCCACTTTAAATTTTCGAAAATTTAACGTGGCTCCTGAATCCGCTCCTAGAGTATTTTTACTTTGTAAAAATGTTGGCTCTTGATACGCTTATTACCTCTCAACAATAAAACTAGGGGACACAGACTCGGGACTATTTTCATTAGCATAAGCATCACTAAATAGTGGAACTTCATGCGGCATCTTAAACAACATTTCCTGGCAGCGGTTACGTTCACATGTGTAATCTCTGCTAAATCATCGATCCAAAGAGAGAATCCAGGCGATCACACTCAGGAACGATCCTATTGAATTCAAAGTTCTTCCTTTCAGAAGCTCCCTGAGCATAACTTGGAAATTACTAACCTAAACAGAGCGACAATGGTCTAAAGAATAAGGCTGACGTTTCTCTTTTGTGAGTAGTAGGATACGCGGCTCACTTCTTCTCAGGAATCGATAGGCCCTCCTAAGAGGTTTTCATAACCAAGAGAAAATCTGGGAACAGATGGTCTCAGCCAATCGCCCAGTCTCTATCCAAGCAATCCTGGTATGTGTGATAGGAGAGATCCGCCACAGTACAGGGAACTATGTTTTCTACTCTTTTTGATAGATATGTGGGTTCTTTTACGTATCCTTCAAGCTTTATGTACAACAATAATAATCTTTTATTGGGATGCTTCCATCACATATGGAAATAAGAGCGCCAGGCCAACGGCTACCCAATGACGTGCTCATCTGAACTGAAGCAGATGTTGAGTACACAGCCGACATGATCTTACCAAATATTTTAAGGCACTGGTTTGTGGTACTGGTTCAGGGTTTAATCCACGACCTTACGATCAGGAATCTGGAGCTCTTACCAGCTTAGCTAACCGATCACGAGCGGTGATGCTCTCTTTTTCAAGGCTGCCTTTAAATGAAATACTGCAAAATGGGGTGTAAGTCATTGAGTGGGAACCCCTTGAATAGATTCAAACTCTTTCTTTACTTATGAACTTCTAAAGAAACTGTCTGAACGGAAATGAAGTCAACGTTTTGGAATCTGTCATACTAACATTACAGATTACAGAGGTCCGCCATATGTCATACTGGGGAGTTACTGGTAACATTGGGAAGTCAGTAGTCGGGAGCCATAGCCCTTATTTCAAAATGGCAGCCAATTTATTGTTCTTTTGTTTGCATGTTAATTAGCCATCTGTACCTCATTTTCAAAATTCTTTTGTATTTTGTATATGTTAACGAGACAAAGAAGGATAATTAACATAGAACAAAAGAATAATAGATTGGCCGCCATTTTGGATGAAGTTGTATAGGTAATATTGGAGAATTATGAGGGAATGTTGAAGAGAAAATACCCTCGATTAAGCGCCAGACCTCAAATAAAGACTAATAACCAAACCTACCAGTCCAAAAAGAATTATGACACCAATTTCCCGGTGTCATCAGTATTCGAGCTACTAAACGTTTCATTAAGAGGCAGAGTTTATAGGACTCAACCGTACATAAGTGGTTGCTTTCGCACTACAGCAAAGCTAATGACAACTTAGCCTAAGTGGATTTTCGAGCTTTTACCCTTGCGTTTTATGGCTCTCTCGTAGCCCTTAATCATTCCTCTAGCTCTTGTAAGACTCGATACTTCTGTGATTACATTTCACTTTTATTTTATGTGAGAATGAATATATGAAAATCATATATTTGAATTAAGCAGTAGTGAAAATAAAGCCTGAAAACAATTGACGATTGTACAGGAGTCCAACCCACGACCTCTACGATACCGGTGCAGTGCTCTACCAAAGGAGCTAACAAGCCAACTGGGAGCTGTTCATTTTGTTGAATCGTAATATACCCACGAGTATTTCAATAAAATGCAATCGTTTACAGCAAGAAAATAATTGTGTCAAAATGATAAAACTATTGATCATTTAATTAACTTGGGCTCGAATTGAAGCTAGGTTACGAGCTTATGTTAATGAGGAATAAAGTAGCTAAACTCCACAGCTTAAAGAAATACTCAAATAGTATCGGTCGTAAAAAAGAGTCTAACTTGGCTTCGCTTAGAACTATAGTGTCTCCATTATATGTTATTCAATTATAAGGTACATAAAAGATCATTCCACGCTTTCTAAACCTAATGACCGTAATTAATTTCTTTTAGTACGTTCGCCAGTTACTTAAAATTGTGGATAATTCTTATTCAGGGCAGCATCGTTTGAAAGATGCATACCAATTGTCAAGCCATGGTCAGACAAAAGGGTTTCTGTAGGCTCCAGAGTTCTGGGGCTGAGCAAACCGTGCCTCAATCTCCAGTTGCAACCAACCAAAGTGTATGTTTGTCTGAGTCTCGAGAATTTTGAAGGCTGTGGGGTTGGGAATTGAGATTGCTGAATTTATCTAAGGGAAACTGATATCATTGTGTACAGCGGCAATTCCTGGTATTCCAACACTTTGTATGTTAGCGTATTCAAGCCGTCCGTGTCAATTGATGCTCCACTCACCTTTAGTTCTTCATACCTGACAAAGAATAAAAAAATTCTGCGTGAATACTTTGATGTGCGTTATTGCTGTCATCGTTTCTATCGGTCTGCAAAACATTTTACCTCATTTCATAAAGCATAATCCAGAACCATCTAACAGTTTCCAATGGAACAATTAAAGAAAGCAAGACCGAAAATCGTTATCATTGTAAGACCAAGTTTTGGTTTGTTACAAGATAAGATGGAGATCAACAATTTTTCTTATTGCTGCGGAGAGAGCGTAGCGAGCGATCAGCAACATAATCAGGATTTGACTTTCACAACTCTTGCTTTTGCTAATGCAGTATTTGAAAGTTTGTAAATCTGGACGATTAATTGTTAGTAACATCTTAATTTTAAACTTAGTATGTCATTTCTTAGTAGTCTCACCTCCTTGGTCGAATTCTTAAATGAAGAGAAATCGTCGTTGCTTAATTTTGCTAGAATATTAAAACAAACGAAAACCCTAAAACACGCTAATTTCATATATGCAGCGATCTATTCCTTTTCATCCTAACATGAATTTAAGCTAAAGCTTTAGCATTTTCACACATCGCGATGGACACTTCCTTGACACAGTCTGTCAACATTCTAGAGACGTTTAATGCATACCAGTACATAATTTATAAGTTAGATTTCTGCTCCTACAATTTCCACATCTTTAAATTTTCGTGATCTGGTAAAGGGAAGGTTCAGTGATGTGTATCGTTGTATGTCCAAACATAGTTCAAATCACAATGTGCTTTGTTCTCACGATCCCTTGTCACACCTCGTCATCGATTCGTCATCATACATGAAGTTGATGCATACAAGGACAGATTCCCCACGAATTGACAGTACTTTAAAGTGCCCATAACCCAAAATATATTTTTCGCTTAAATAAACCTTTTCACCTGTTCAAAATGCATTGCGCCTTTTTTAACCAAATCTTGACTTTTTATTGGCTGTAAAAATTACGAAATCTGGTCATCATCTGTCCCACGACCGAGCTTGTAAGGGGCATGGGTATAGTCCTGGTTTTACGTCACAAACTGATTTACATGGCATTAAGTCTTTGTAAACATGCATGCAAAGCAGTTTGTGACGTAAAACCAGGACTAGACCCATGTCCCTTACTAGCTCGGTCGTGGACAGATGATGACCAGATTTCGTAGCTCTTACAGCCTGTAAAAGGTCAAGATTTGGTTCAAAAAAGGCGCCATACGTTTTGAACAGGTTGAAAGGTTTATTTAAGCTAAAAAAATATTTTGGGGTTAGGGGCACTTTAAGAAATAAAGGTTAATGTAAGTCTTGGAACGGGCAGGTAGATGAATCACTGCGTAAAATATGTCACTATCAACAGAATGTGCCCCAGCATTACTATCTTTTAGATACCCAGTCTATTTTTAGAGTCCTAGTGAGGCAATGATATTTAACAAGAAGACAACTTATGCATCAAAGGCAATTAGGCGGTTAAGCAAGCTAATTAAATAAGAGTTGAAAAAGCATATTGGGGTATTTTAGCTATGGTTTGAAAAGCATGTGTCAGAACATGTGACGAGATCTCAGTGGAAACGTGCTTCCTGTGGTTATCTAATGAAAAAATAAAAAAGCTTCGCTTTAATTTAGAAGAGTACTCTTCTCATCACCTCTGAAGTGTGGTATATAGGGAGTGTTTCAGAGTGTTGGAACTGACGACTGGTAAGCTACATTGCATGCAAAAAGAAACGCTGATCTATCGATAAATTTTCAGTGTTGGTTTGCTGTAAGAAAAACTGTTAAGAACAAGAGGCTAGCACTGGTCCTCGCCCGTTTTGTTAACAATTCAGCCACTATCGGTCAGTTATTGTGTGAGAATTTTTAAGGGCTCATTTCGTTGCAAGACGACTTTCTAGACGTTAATTATTTCCATAAGTTCTCCCAGTTTGTAGCTTTCAATAGGAAAAAAAGCTATCAGCTTTCCTTTTCACTAAGGCGTTAAATGACGACGTCGGTTCGTTGCAGAGATACGACCTGATAGCGTGGGTTCGTATAGCCAATCATACTGCTGGAATTGTAATATCTTTAGTCACGTTTTAATCTCTAAGATGGATAAATATTGGGCCTCACACCAAAGGGGCCATGTCGTGGTGATTTTCATGGAGTGATTTTAAACCAAAAACTCTCAAATACCATTGCTTATAACTAAAATGCCCTTAGAACACCAAAACAAGGATATCAAGCTATCTTCTCAAAAGGGGAAGCTATTTTTTGGCTATTTTATTCCGCAGCACAGCCTGAGAAGAAGTTGAAAAAAGTGGCCCAATTTTTTCAATTTCCAATCCATTTCAATCTGTGCCATCCTAAGCCAAACAGGCTTATTTATAGTTTTGCTAAATTGGTAAAATAATTTTAAAACAAAACTAAACCATTATTTTTGTTTCGTTGCTTCGAATACAAATTTCAGCTTTTCAAAGTAATATTAAAAACTCGTGACATATATAGCTCCTTCAAGGACCAATGCAATTCTTAGGTTTTTCATTTCTTTTTTAATATTTATTATTATTTTTTCATCTTCTTGGTTGACAGTGCTGTTGTATCTAAGGATACAGATGAATACTGAGATAAGAGATAGGGACCGTTAGATAGGAGTATAAGTACCACTTTCCAAGTCTAGTTGGCGTGCTTTAGATAATCACTTGTGACTTCAATATCTCCTTATCTGCTGGTAAGCAATTAGGAAGAGTAAGGGTCGGTTATTAAAACATAGTTTAGACAGTGTTCAACAAAACCGCGTTCTAAGCCATTTTCAATTTTGCCAAAAATCATATCTAAACATTTTCTGATGCTGATGGTAACAAGAAGGCATGCATCACAGGCTAGAAAGCAATTTACCTACTTAAAATAAACCACTTATAAACAGATTTGTAGGCCCACTGATTGTCTTAAGCCGCAGCCTAAGTTAGACTTCGTTTAAATAACCGATCCTAAGGGTTCTGGTTTGAAAATGGTAAGTCGTACTGCCCGAACTAGCACTCAATCTCGATGTCGTACTCCTGATGAAAATCTAAAGGCCATATTTATTTTACCACTTGTCTTACCTTTGAGGGTTTGCGTCACGGTCACCATGCACATGATGCAGCATCGTGTATCGACCAATCATTTGCGCTGGCCGCGTGAGACTAAGTTGTCTTTCTGTTACCCTAATTAATGAATCACAAGGAACGTAGAGAAAGGACGCTTGTAATTTTTAATATGGCTAAGCATCCTAGCCAAGACGTGGCGCTTTCTACTTACAATGCCTAGTGAGTATCTTTGATGAGAGACAGAAATGGGATAAAATAGATATGGTACGGATTTTGTCGCCATATTGTTTCGAAGGGAATGAGATGGCATGGCGACATTTGATCAAAAGCTATCCTTGTTTAGCCTGTTTGGATTACTGTCAAAACCTGTTGCGCGACGACAAATGAAAATTATGCGGCGCTTTTTTATAAGTTTCTCTTTTGCGCAAAAACGAGAAATAACTACCACAAAACTGAAAAGAGAGAACTGAACTCTTTTATGTGCAAAATAATTCTCTGCCTTCTGACTTCGAATCAGCTTTCCCCCGTTGGACTGTCAATCGCGGGTGCCTGGTATATATACGCTTTCAATAGCCCGTGTCATTTATTCATAAAAAAGCTACAGTAGCAAAAAGGTTGATATTATTCCCAAACCTCACGTATAAATCGTCATCTTCTCCTCCCCAACCCCAGAAGCGGTTAGGAAAGCCATTCACTTTGCGAAAATGCTCTCTCTAGAAACCTTCTAAACCTCCAAACAAGGTCTTGTACTTTAACCTAAGAGAAAGGACAAATTATTTGGATCAAAAAATTCCTCCAAAGATTTGCCCCTGCGGTACTTGTTCTAAAGTCCCGTCCACACTAACCAGCGAAAACTTTAAAATGGCGTTTTGGCCTTGAAAACACACACATAAACTGTGTTTTGTCCATATTTATCGTTTTTGTGTCTTTTTCACCGCTCACAATGAAATGCTGCTCCGGCCCCCAAACGCCTAAATCTATGGTAAACCATGCGCAGATTGCTTCTGTCACGTCAGCGTCTTCAAAAAGTTTCTCATACACTGTATTCCGTATTTACGTATTCACTAAAGCTCAACTGACAGCTCGCCGAAAACGCCATTTAGAGTGGACAGAAGGCCAAACCTAGGGACGAAAATTGGACCCTGCCGGTATAAAGCCTGTCATTTGCTTTGTTAAAGTAACGGTAGATCTAATCCGGAGGTCGTGGGTTCGATTCCCACCGAGGTCAAAAGATTTTTTCTTTGCCTCGTGTGGTTCCCTGTTTCCCTTTACTAGGGCTAACGCCCAGTGGGTTATTCATGGGTTTAAGTAGCACTTTAATTTACACTTTAGAGTTAATTCTCTATTCCACTATTTGTGTTCCTAGTGCTACGCGGCACAACATTCATTTGCTTTGTTAGTTGTTTTCAGCGCGGTTATCAGGAATCTCGTTCCCAGGGTCTCTCCACGAGGTTGCGTTATCAGGTGCTTTTTATTTTCAACACTAGTTAGTTCGCATAAAGAAAGCATTAATTTGGAGGACGTAAGCTTAATTATATCATGTTTAAATATGACTGATCATCGCAGTTATGAACACTACTTAAGCAGTAGTGAAAATAGAGCCTGAAAAAATTCAGGCTTGTACGTACAAGCCTAAATTTTTTTCTGGCTCTATTTTCACTACTGCTTAAGTAGTGTTCATAACTGCTATGATCAGTAACATATTTCATCATTAATCCGCAGTTCAAATATATGATTTTCATATATTCATTCTCATATCATGTTTGACGGTCTATCGAATTCTAACTTCCACTACTGCGATTATCATTTCTGAAATGTGCCATTTGGAATAACCAATGTGATTTAAATATAATTTTGCCATTAGGACAGTCGGATTTCTGATAGCTAGCATTAGTACTGCGATTTTTATAGGCGGCAAAGCAATCTTCTGGCCTAACGTCGTGGCCATATCAGTATTCTGTGTGAAAATGAAAGGTTTGTCTTGTAGTTTTTTTGCATGTTGAGACTGGAAGTCAATCCATTAGGGACGGTATTGTTTATGATCAATCCGACGTGTTTTTAAAACCAAGGAAAGGAGTCTGCGGCGAGCCCAAGTAAAGTCCCTAGATTGTGGTGCGTATCACATATAAGGACAATATTACATCCTCTTGTCTCCCCCCCCTCCGCTCCCCGTCAAACACACAAACACACACAGTGTAATTCTTCATTAGGGAGTGACTACAGCAACGGCATCAAAACGTCATTGTGAAGAAACACATGTCTCGTTAATGTCACTGATTCGCGATTATTCCAAATAAAACAAATAGATCAACTTGTAAGATGTCAGCGATCTATCCGGGAACTAAATTGCTGTGTACAACTAAGAGGCAAAGAAAAAGGAGAAATTCGCAGTCATGCATGCGCTCACGTTCACAAGACCTTGAATTTAGGCATTTCACTTGTTATTTGGAAGAGACACCGTTGCCATCTCACTCCTTTTAACTCAGAAAATCCACGTTAATGGTGTGACAAGGAAACTTTCAGTGTCTGTCAATTCTGTTAAACAATCCGCTGACCAGTACCTAACGCTTAGGCACATATCTCGCATGCCAAGCGAAGAAAGACGGTTTAGCCTTAGGATCCCCAACTTAATATCCGCTACTGGACGGTAAAAGGTTGTTTTTAAAATTTGATTTGCTTTGTAAGAATTTTTTGAATGATCATTTCAGCTGAAATAGTGTTATAATAACATCTGTATTTTGGCCGAACTTTTTGATTGGAAGGCGTGTCTTATCGTTGCGCCGTCTCGTCTGCGCTGCTTTGTTAGATACTTGAGTGAAAATCTACAAACAAAGTTACGATCATAAAAACGGTCAAATAAAAAAAAAATCATCCAAATACTACAAAAGATTTATGAAATTTATAAAGATGAGGAAGAAATGCTTTTGATAATTTTGCCCGAAATAAAGGGAACAGATCGAAAGAAGTTATTTGTTTGGAAGTTGGTTGTGAAGGCCTGATCACGTAGCTAATTTTGAAATTTTGTTGAAATTACATTTCGATTCTCAACCCGGGCTGAAATTCAGACCGGAAGGAAGTGCTCTTCATGTAATCGCAACCGTCTTGTTAAGAAGATTTGTTCTGGAAGCAGACAAGAAATCTCAGCCCGGTTAAGCGGACTGAAATTTCAGCACGGGCTGAAATTCGCCATGTATCCATGCCCTTGAGTAAAATCGAAGGAATGTTGAGATAGACTAATTTGCATATGTGGTTGTAATGTGATACGTGAGTGGCTTGAATTCATTTTCAGTGGCCCATAGCTACTTTGATTTACTTACCTGTAGTCCATTTTGTTGACCGCAGTTGACATGTGTCTTGGTGACGATGGACAGCTATACTCATTCCGTGCATCCTCGGGCAACAGATCCACGTCATGAAAGATAAAGCAACTGAAGTTTGCCACCTTCATCGTTTCGGAAAATCCAACGTTCATTAGCATCCCGCGATTAAAGGCTTCACCATCAGCTTGTGGAAAATCGCCACAGATGTTCTGACGCACTGTGACAAAGAAATATCATAACCTTGGTGTAACCTGGTGATAGAGCGCTTTTCAATCGAGTGTGGTAAAACCAAAACCAAAGCAATTAGTCCAGCCAATCACAACAGAAATAAGCAGTGTAATGAGCCAATCAGAATACGAAGCAATTAAATGTAGCCGGCGCGAAGCGCGGAAAAATGCGCGCGTGCAAATCACGATTGATTTGGGTTTTTCTTCTCATTTGTTGAGAAAGTGGCGCGAGTTTTCCTGGCCAATCACAGAGCAAGGCAATGCAAAACCAAAGCAAAACCAAAATTCTTTCGACGCTCAATTGAAAACCGCTCTAATGGATCACGAGAATATGAAGACGAAAACAATCGTAGCTGTCTGCAGAAGAAGAGAGTCCAATATTTCCGTCAAAGGGGGGCTCTTATTCGAGGGAGGCGATTAATCGAGGGACGGATATTATTCGAGGAAATACCGTAACGGTAGTCAGTCTTTGAGGATAGACCATGAAAACAGCTTTTTCGGACAAAATGAGAGTTAATTTCTTTTAGAGAAAAAAGTTCAAAACGTTTAAAAAATGTTTATTTTTGGTGTTGGTAAAATTTGCCTTGGAGGCAAGAGTGTATTACAAAGCGAAGAGAACGATCAGTGGATCACTGGCTTGGCTAATGGGCTATATGTTCATTACGATTCCACCAGGCTCAATTTCAAGGCTCTTTTTTCCAGGTAATTCTGGGCTCCCAAAACGGCTGGAAATCGAGCCAAGGATGCTACACAGATCCTGTAAATAAAAAATATAAAGGGAGAAGCCGCGTATGGAGATTCGATGAAAATTGTCTTTTCACTCACCTGTTCTACGATGAATATTCTATATTGCAAGAGTTGCCATCTCAGGAACTTATGAATGTGTTTTAGGAAGATACTCAGGTGAGTGTCGCGACCTCTGAACGGTACGACGATACCAACCTGAAAATGCATCATGCGATATGAGATCGGTTTCAAAACAAGTGAGTAAATTCAAAAGAACAAAAAACACTCCAGACAATCACGACGAAGGTGAAGTACACAATAAACCAATGAAGCTCCAAGGACGTAATCAGTTTCAAACGCAGGGATAAACGAGCTAGCTACCTATGGCACCATTGATTTGGATTTCACTTCTAACTTACCGATAAAGCGGCAGAAAACAAACCACGGCAAAACATAATATTATTTTGAAAAGGATTTCAAACTGATTTGGATCTAGATCTAAGAATAATGTATAGAATAACAATAATAATTCAAAATAATAAACTGCAAAGTTATAGCAACGAATTCGAGATACCGCGAACAACTGCACAAAGTGGAACTTATAACAAGTTTAAAATGAGAATTTTGCTATAAATCTAGTAGCATTTCAACCATAACAATTGTTACTTTAACCTGTTGTCGAGGTCTGCAACCAGGAGTCCACTGTCCACCCTTGTCGACAAAGTAAAGCTCACGTTGCACGTCTTCCAGTTTGACTGTATTGTTGTTTACCGCTAGCAAACCAACTGAAAAGATGGATGAATGAATGAAGAAACGAACGAACGAGCAATGGAAGGAAGGAACGAATGAACGATTGATCGCGAGCAAGCGAGAGAGCGTGCGAGCGAGCGAGAGAGTGAGTGCGTGAGTGGGGAGTGAGTGATTGAGTAACAGTAACAGTAACAGTACAGTTATTGCGCCTTACTCTCCAAAAGCAGGTATTGGTCTGGTTACAATGAAGGTTGTGATGTCTACAAGAATAACTAATTAACTAAAAAACGTACAATAATTTCTAATGTAATTGGTATAAAAGCAAACTGAAAAAAGGAAGGAAAAATTGCTACTATGATCAAATTTTTAACCCCTTGAATTTTTTAATTAATCTCATAGAATCCCAGGAAAGATTAACAATGCCGTTTACAGTTTGTAAATATCTGCATTGGTTGCGGAGATATTTAAGTTTGAAAAATGCGCAAAATGTGCAAATGAGATGACTGATGACATCATAGTATCAACCCAATATAACTTTTTTTTCACTGTGCTTTCAGATATTTTAAAGCGTCTTAGCTCTTTTTTGGTCACTAAGATACGATGTAATAACTTGTCCGCGGAGAGGCGAGGTATAGTTTTGAATATTTCTCTTCCATTTACTTTCTATATCAGGGTACTGTTTGGCCCACGATTTCATGGCCGTAGGCGTTACTTCTACTTTTTCTTGAAAAAAGAAGAGAGTAGTCGTTACACTTCATTTTGGAGAGTTGAATAGATTTGTCCGCAGACAAGTCAAATATATCAGAGTCCGGCCTCAAGAATTAAGTTCATAGGTCTAAGAATAGAAGCTGCCTTGGATGGAGGTTTGCTGGAATAGATGCAAGGATTTGAAAATAGTTCAAAAACTTGATTTTTGTATTGTATTTACGATTAAATTCTTTGTAGGTAAGGAATTTTCCATCTTCATTTAAAATGTCTTGGATGTAATAAATTCTCTTCTCGATCCAGCTTTTCCAGCTTTTTCTACCTTCAATAGTTATATCCTTGGGTCACTTTTCTATTTATCTTGGCGATTTAGACGTAATTCCTTAAACTAGTCTTGCATTTCTGAGAAGAAGGAGGACACGTATTTATCTAACTTCTTTATAATTTCACTTGAGCAAGAAGTTGAGACCTCCGTAAGAAAACTCATTCAGCTGAAAAATCATTCAGCTTCAGATTAATCTTTTTCTTGTCACATTAATTAGGTTAGTAGCTGTTTGCCAACTGGAACCGAAAAGCATCATGAAGTGTCATGAAGTAGGGCCGGAGACTAACTTTTCAGCTAATTACTAGCCCAGTGGCTAATGAGAGGTTGATTCACTAGCCAAAACAAATTTTTCACTAGCCAGACTTGTTTGCCAGACATTAATCCAGTGTCAAGCAGTTTCATTTAATTCCTTTCTTTTCCAACCATAACACTGATGTGCAACTTATCAGCTTTTTAGAAATAAGTATGTTTGACCTTAGAAAGTTTTATAATGAAAATAAGTCTTGGGGAAGTAGTTTGTTTGCCATTCATTGCATTGGTATGAAAAAGTCAATTGTCTGTTCACTTGCATGACTCCATTTTCGTTTGAGATACATTTGAAATTAATTTTCATTTAGTTTGCCTCTTTTTGTCCAGTGCTTTGAATTTTTCACTGGCCAAAATGGCTAGTGAAGTGCAAAATCCACTGGCCAAAACAGAATTCTTACCAGTCTTGTAGCTAGTTGGCTACCATTAGTCTCGAGCCCTGATGAAGAATTGATTAATTATTTTTTGCATTTGATCTTGCTTGTCTAATTTTCATTATGTCATTACCTTGAACAGACATCTTGAAAACTTTGTAAGGGCAATCTGTGGTTTCAATAAGCACCGAAGTCCGACGAAAAGCGTCGGCTACTTCAATCAGAGATGTCTGTTGATTTTTCCTTAAATTGAAGTGATTAAAAAACGATTCTTTATTATGTTGGTGGGTTGGGGCAGATTATTATTTGTTTTCACTAAAAACTCTACCTTATAAAATGACTTTGAAAACTGTCTAGCCGCTGGATCGAGGTTTCCATTGTTCATTAATTTTGAAGAGTGCATTTTTTGAAACAGTTGATCGAAACCAATCCTAAGACGTCGGAAACTTTACGGCGAATTCATTCGCCACGAAGTGAAGTCCGCCTGTTTTCGATGAGTATCTTGAACACAATCCATGGAAAAGTTGCATTGGCGCGCACGGCAAATATTGTAAGCAATATTAAGCGGTACTCGTCGCGATCGTCTGTGTGAATCAGATGTACGAAAACAACGGATGATAACGTGAATGATCACCGTAGTTATGAACACAACTTAAGCAGTAGTGAAACCAAAGAAAAAAAAAAGAAACAAACAAAACAAAACAAAAAAAAGTACAGCTTGTACGGGATTCGAACCCACAACCTCTGCGATACCAGTGAATTGCTCTACTATCCGAGCTTGTTGATTGGTAACATATCCGGTGAGAATGAATATTTGGTAAACACGCTGCCGAATTTTAACATGTAAATCACTTTTGCGTTGATCGCCTCGGTTTTTTGCTTCTATGGAGGCTTATAAACTCCAGCAAAAATTATTATCACGCGAGATAAACATTTGTGCACGACTACAGTCATTGTGATGAGACAATCTATTGCGTGCGATAAAGGGATTTAATTTCATTCAAGTTTTTTCACGTTTTGGAGCGAAGTTAATTTCAGAAAAGAGTTCAGTATTTTTGCCAAATTCTTTCTCTGTCGTCATTTACGTTAATTTTTATAAGATTTTCATTCCGTTGTTTTCCACTTGACGATGAAAATGAATACATCAAAAACGTTTCAACTGCCGAAACCACACGCAAGTTTTAATTTACTACGCAACACAACGCTCTGAGTAAACGAAAAACGACCGAAAACAGCGTACTCTTTGGACTCTTAATTTTTGTCCTGGGACATCTGATTAACTCAAATTTTTGGTGTAGGTGTAGCTCACCAATAGAAGTTGTTTCTTGCCAAAAAGTTTCTTCAAGTCAAAACAGCCGTCTTAAATATTTTATGTGATTTTTCAGCCATCGGCAAGCTTTTTGCGCACTGATTTAGAATCAACCGAGGCTTTTGTACGTTGGATTTAAGATGTACGCTGTATCTAAGACAAACAGCCGACTTTAGCGCTGTGTTATATCTGGCAAAGCCTTGCCGAAATAACTTAGAGTCAACCAAGGCAACTGAGCGCTGTTTTCGACCCGGACGAACCCTTCAGTTAAGCTGATTCGGACTCAAACAACCGCGCTTTCTCTAACTTTAACTTTAACGTTAACGTTAACGTTAACACTAGCCCAAACATGTCCCTAACCCTATCCCTAGGCCTAGCTGAAGCTCTAATCTATCTATCTATCTATCTATCTATCTATCTATCTATCTATCTATCTATCTATCTATCTATCTATCTAAGATACATGTACATTAAAACTGTTTGCGTGCTCTCCGGCCTTGCAGTAAGCCATGGCCAGCATGAGAGAACTTATCTAAGAATGAATGGAATTATTTCAATGTTCCGCGCATGATCTTCGCAAATGACAGCACACTCTCTATGAAATAAAGAGAGAAATAAACCGATCAAAATCGATATTTCAAATGAGATTGCACTCAGGCTACAGTTAAACGATGAAAATATTCAAGTTATATTTGAAAGTTTGAAATGAATAATGCAGTCTGTTCGCAATTAATCAGAACTATTGTGAAATAATAGGCAGCACGCACCGAGTATTTTGGCAGTAAGAGTTTGTTCATTTTTTGTACCTTTTTATTTGTTTTATCACAGATGGCTTTGTTATTGGTCATTATGCTGACAATGCAAGGGAGTTCCTGCACCCAGCAGTGCCTCTTTATCCAGGTTCTGGCCGTGAAGTAACGCTCTTCAAAACATCTCTTTTTAATCCCATCAGAATTACTGTAAGTACTAGTGTGTATAACAAGTACAGCTGGTTAACCTTTAAGAGGGCTACGGGTGGTAACCATGCACTTTTTAGAGATATTTACAATAAGCTAAATCTGAAAATAAGTTTTAAAAATGGTCTGCTGAGCAGCAACAATATCAATAGTCGTAGAAACAATAAATAGCGTGCTAAATAGTTTAAATAATAGACATAGAGCGACTTACAGGGAGAGTGTCAGGTTTATGTGTTTCACCTGCTGATTGAGATTGGGTTTCTCCCATTTAATATGCATGGCTTTCTTAAGCCTCACTTGATATTTAGTAGCTGCATAGTCCATAATCTGGAAACAATCCGTTGAACAGGATGCTCGACAGGAATCTGAACTCATCAGATGTTTGTGAATGTGTGAAGATCCATCCGATAATAAGTGCTCGCTCACTCGCGTGGAGAAGTGTCAGCTTGTTTCCCCGACATAACAAGCGTTACAGCTTGCACACGAGAATTTATACACCACGCGTGTGCGGAGCCCTTCAGGGATGGCATCTTCACACTAAAAAAATCTTTGATTTTGAAAGTAGTGAAGACTAGTTTAATATCAATAGGCTTACATAATTTATTAGCAAGTTTGCATATCCTTCGCTGTGTTAAGAGTGAGAAGTGCCCAAGATATGGGATCATAAAAAAAAACTTGGATTTTTCCTGGGACTCTACTGCAGAAGGAGGTTGAGCCTTCACACCCTTAACCGACGTCAAAATTTCAAATATATTTAGAAAAAAAAAATTGTTTATAAGGTTCTCAGGATAAAGGTTCTTCCGTAGGATGGCAGACAACTTCTGAAGGTCGATATGGAAACCCATCCAAGTGCTGTTTACCTTGAAAGTTCTATCGATCAAGGTTTTAATTAGCCTCTTTCAAGGTAAAAAGCACTTGGATGTGGTTCGTTTCGAAAAGACATTATCATGTCTTACCAAAAACAATATAAGAAATAAAAAAAATTTGAAGCAAGGATAAAATTGAACCACTATAGTTACCCCCACGTTCATTTTTAACTTCGAAAAATGGCTAAGATGCCATTTCCGAGTTGTAGGTGTACAGTGTAATATATGTAGTGAGGCTGTCCTTTCAGTTCTTTGCTCCTTTGATTGACCTTTTTAAACATTTAGTACAGTACATCTGACCACTGCATAACACTTGGCATATATTCCAATTCTGCATATGTAATAAAATGAAATTCCAACCATGCGACTGTAAAATTACTATCATGCAAATGGCTGCATGAAAAAGTAAATTTCATCAAGATACCACAAAAGATATACAGAAGAGGAGGAACTTGCTTTTGATAATTTTGTCTAGTAAGATAAAAGAAACAGATGTAACATACATACATACATGACCTTTATTAAAGTGTCTGTGCATTCAGCGTCTATTGGTGCTAATTGGGGACTGAGTCAGTTAAAAGTGACTAGCTACATACATGGAACACTAAAAAGGCTAGCAGAGAAAAAATATAACTACATAAATATGACTACACATAAAACGTTTAGTGAACCCAAGCATGACCGGCATTTACTTCCACATCCTTCTAATGGTCGATCTCAATCCTTTTTCCGTATTATTCTCTTGAGAGCTGCCAGGGTTCCCATATTTCTGTCCTCTTTGCTTAATTTCGATCATAAATGTGGCCCGAGAAATGTGAGTGAGTGTTTTCCATACGTCACAGTATTAAACTGAGGTAAAATGACTATTGTTTTGAAGAGGGCTGTTACTGAATTTCTTTTTTCAGGGTCAGCCACTGAGATTAGAATTTTCCACTAAGACAACCATAAAAGAAGTGCCAGACCCTGCTGACTATTTGCCTTCAGTAAGTATATTATAATGTTCTGAGTGGTATGCATTATCAGGGGTCAGTTGCACTGAAATTATTAATTATGTTGCCTTCTGGATGCTCCTCACAACTAAAATATTCAAAGGATAAACAGGCAATTTCCCCTCGGGTTAATGTAGCCTCAAAAAGGTGTGGCTCGCAAACATAAAACTTTAATTTTATGCTAAAATTACATTTAATGTTGTAGCATGCAGAGTAAAATGACACACTCAAATTTGGGTAGAGGTTTGGGTGAATACATTGGGATACATGTAGGCTAGGAGGGGATAGGACCCTGTCATGCCGAGGGATTGCCTCATGCCTGCACTGCAAGGAGGGCATGGAGACTGGTCCTGGGCCAAGCCAGTCCAGCAAGATTGACCTGCCCCCCTCCCTAATGGGGGTCAGCATAGGGCTCAAATGAATGAATTAATGTACCATTTTCGTGATCCACCTATGTAAGAGATAGTCATTTTTTATGTCAACAATTTCTTTCCTTTGCAAACTTGCCCATTCTAAACCGAGAATGGACAGTTTTTGTCAGTGGCTTGAAAACTCCGTAGTTGCCCAATTTACTATCATGGGCCAAGTTACGGAATTACCTGAAACGATGGTGGGTTCCTTCGCTCAGAGTTAGCTTAATCGTACAAAACACACCATGGTTGATTTTACTCCCATAAATTTCGGATAGGTGTGTTCCGCAAAAGGTCTTGAACCCTGACCGGGTTTAAGGATAGAACAAACAAAAATTGATACCCTATTTAGGGCCCCGACCCGATAAAAAAAGACTGGCAAGAACTGGCATGAAGCAAAAGCTGGAAAACTGTTTATGTTTGCAGGCTAATGGGGGAACCATTCAAATGACGACTAACCACCACAGAAAAACACAAAATTCATCATTTGTTTTTCCTTTAGCTGGGTATTTATGCACTGCTATTTTAGCTGATACAATTTAGGCACCCTATCTAAGGATCACACTGGGAACACTATGCCAATACGGGCAAAAATAATACCCTATTTAAGGATCGAGAACCTAAAAAACAAGATACAATGTTAACATTAACCGCCAACCGGTGAGCTCAGTTGGTAGAGCACCGGACTATCGTGAGGGAGGTCACGGGGTTCAAACCCCAGATGGACCAACACTCAGGGTCTTTAAATAATTGAGGAAAAAGTGCTGTCTTTGCAATCACATCTGCAAACGGTTAAACTCTCTAGTCTTCTTGGATAAGGACGAAATCGGTCCCGTCTAACAGCTCTCTCTCTCTCTCTCTCTCTCTCTGATCTGTTCTTATAGGACGTTAAAGAACCCACACCACTGTTTGAAAAGAGTAAGGGACGTAGACCCTGGTGGTGTGGTCAACCTTCATGGGTTGTGGGAATGGATAGGGGGGGGGGGTGGGGCACCTTGCATGGGACCTTAAAAGGAGTCCCATTCGTGCCTACCCCTACTGGGTAGGCCTGTACCCAATAAAAGCTGAATAAATAAATAACATTAACTTACAGCACTTATTCTAAGCCAAACAAGAAAGTAGTTTTGGAACTCTTTTCACATCTTCAAAAGCCAGTTATACGACGAACAGCAGTTTGTACACAGTATTCAATGTTTATCTAGCGTTGTGAGAAATTTTGAAAGTATTTGGTAAAACCAAAGAGAGCGAAATTCCAAACAAGTCTTTCTCCAGATGAAAACGGCAGCTGCATGGTTGCTGTTACGAGTTTGCAATTACTGTGATGAATGAATGAGCCAAAGTTCGCTACATCTGAGCAAATGTTTGGTTCATAGAGTTTTGTTTGGTTTTGTTGACGAGGTTACAGCTGTATTCTGTAAGTTTTAGGTTTGATGGCTTTGTGTTGTTGACAAGGTTATTCTTTAGTTCTAGTTTCGGCAGTGTCATTCGCTTCATTTCAGCCAGTTATTTCCTGCGAAGTGCACTTGATGGAATTTAAATGTTCATTTTGGGAGAAGTTGACACGGTAAGCGTGTTTGAAGACAGACAAAGGGCATGCAAAGCTCATTGCACACTCTTTTGTCTTTAGCGTGTGTGAAAAACAAAGGCTTCAACTTTAATTTTTTAATGTAAGAAATGCATTGTGAGTGTGTGTTCATCAGTTTGCCAGTTAATGGCTGGACTTTCTGTAATATATAGTGTGACATTACTAGATAAATGCATAAGCTTATATAATGTTATCACAGGTAAAACATTGGTAAAATATTGGTAATCAACATGGTTGGCCAACCTTGGTATTTGGGTTACATTTTTTATATTGGACAGGTTTTCCTTTTTTTCTTTTCTTTTCTTTTCTTTTTTTTTTTTTGATAACCAACATGGGATATCAAATTTGGTAGAGTAACCAAAATGGTTTTCTAGTGTGATTTTACCAAATATTGGGTTTTCTTTGTACTTTCACTGGTATTTTAAATACAAAATACGACTATTGGTGTAATAGTACATGTAAATACAGTTTACCACATAAAGTTTTCACAGCAGTTTTTATATATTTTTTATTAATTGTGAACATTGATGCAATTGAAGATTTTAACTCCATAGCGCTACTCTGATAACGTTTAAATTGAGTTGAAATTAAGTGTATGCTTTTAGGGGAGACGATGGTGATTTTGAGGGGAGTCAAAAATTTTCAGCAGTAGGTTATGGGGAGCTTTGGGAAATTTTGCTGAACGCTTGGCAAGGTATTGTGGTGTGGCATCAAAAAAATCACTCGATGAACCTGCACACAACAGTTCTTAGTGCAGTTGTGTGTGTTTTTGGCAATTCATTTTTAAAACGGAAATGAACTTACGGATAGTTGCTTGATGTTTCTTCACATAGCTGTCAAGTTAAAAAACATGAAGGGGTTTCAACCCTCCAGTAAGAAGTAACTCTTCCCTGTTGTAATACTCATACGTGTAGCATTTGGATGTGAACATGTTTGAAAAGGAATACCATATTAGCTAGTGTAAAACAGTTATACCACATTTACAGTTAGCATCAGTTTATTTGGATTGATGCTGCTCTTAATTGGAGAATCAAAGTTCACTTATAGGGACCAAGATAGTCACAGCATGCAGCATTTTTTTTTTAACAATAGAGCATTGATGTAATAGACAAGATTTTGCAGTATACAGAATATATACACACGTCTTGGGGGGTGGGGGGGGGGGGGGTACTAAAAAAAGTTTAGCACGGGGAAGCTCCGCCCCGAGGCCCGACCCCTTACCCTTTTATATACCAATTTCGACAGAAAAGGTACCCGTTTCGTATACCTTCCATTGACAAATGGTACCCCTTTCGTACCTCAAAAACAGGAAGTCTTCTTGTCGTTTTCATGTAGCGTTCAATAAATTAAAACGGTACAGTCGTAAGGTATGTGTGTTTGAAATATTTTAAAGAATGGCTCTTTTAAATACCTAAATGATAGATTTCCCTACCCTTCCATATACTTCAACTCATGAAATCCCTACCCTTTCATATACCTGAAGTATGAAAAAGGTACCCCTTTCGGGCGGAGCCTCCCCGCATAGGCCATTATAGGGAGTAACCCCCCCCCCCCGGGACACATGTACTAAACCATTTTTGGAAACAACAAAGGTACAGGTATATACTTCTTATATATATATATATATATATTCATACTGGGCTCATTTTGTGCTAGTCATTTTGCATGCAACACTGGCAGTTGGCAGTTTTGCCTTTGTTCACCCTCCCTCCCTCTTCCTGTATTATTAGTTCTTACTACCGTCCAGCAAGACCGCTACGTTCATCTACACAAAATCTGCTTCGTAATCCCCATTATAACCTTAAAAACTATGGAGGTCGCAAAGAAACACCCTACATCTGGTTGTAAAAATAATCGACCTTGGTTGACATTTTAAAACGACAACTTAAAAAAATTCAGATTTGTACGGGATTTGAACCCACGACCTCTGCGATACCGGTGCAGCACTCTACCGACTGGGCTAACAAGCCATCTGGGAGCTGGTCGTTTTGTTGGTTCCTAATATACCCATTATTGGTGAATATGTGAGAATGAATATATGAAAATCATATATTTGAACTGCGGATTTTTTTCAGGCTTTATTTTCAGTCCTGTCTAAGTAGTGTTCATAACTGCGATGATCATTCACATATTAAGTCATTAATACGCAGTTCAAATATATGATTTTCATATATTCATTCTCACATATTCACCACCAATGGGTATACTACGAACCAACAAAACGACCAGCGCCCAGATGGCTTGTTAGCTCAGTCGGTAGAGTGCTGCATCGGTATCGCAGAGGTGGTGGGTTCGAATCTCGTACAAGCCTGAATTTTTTTCCAGGCTTTCACTACTGTCTAAGTAGTGTTCATAACTGCGATGATCATTCATATATTTATTATTATTATTATTATTATTATTATTATTGGTTTCTGAATTGTTCTATCTGACAGCCTATTTTCAATTTTCTTTTGTGTAGTGGTTGAGTATATGTTTCAAATATCGTACTGAAGAGACTTTATTAAGTTAGGAATATATTAATCAAATCATTTCATGTATTGGTTATTTTAATAAAGGCTGTCTTGAATCCTACATTTTGGCCTCATCATTTACTTCTAATATTTAGATGGAATAATAAAACGATTCTTTTGCAAACCAAACGGCCACCTTTGAATATTGTTTACAACTGAAGATAAAATTGCCGCATTCCCTAAACCCATGCAATGAATATCCGCTGTATCCTTTTTATATATAAAGGATTTGGAGCTGTTTTCTAAGAGATTTAATGCCCATCTCCTTAAGGCATATCCTGTCCATCTTTAGTACAAGACCAGAGATCTCTGCATCTGTTAAAGAAGATGAATTGTTGATGAATTATGCAATAACACCAAAATTTAGCACAGCACAATTATGAGTAATAACTTCATCATTTCATCCCTGACATCAAAACTGCTCTTTGGCAAAACTGATTTGCTTGTTCCTTGCGAGATGCAAGGGTGCTTTGGGCTACTGTGTGCTGCTACCCTAATGTAATAGGGATGTAAACTATGTGCAAGCCATGTAAACTTCTACCCCTATGCTACGCCTTTTATTATTAAGCTTAAAAAGAACATTCTACAATCGCTAGCCATCACCTTCAGAGAAAGCAGTACATCAGTATTCTAGGTGGGAGAAGGTAACCCATCCCAGAGGCTTATACTATTTTGCTGCCGCAAGTTAAATATACTTGAGTCAATTAAACTTCAGTCTTTTACAAATTTCAAGCTATAAATCCATACTGCCTTAATTTAATAATTAAATAACAATATATAATTATAATAAGAACCTTCCCAGAATCCTTTGCAGCTGCAAAATCGTCAATCCCAAATAACTTGGTCAGTTTGAGGGCAGTAAGACCCCCACGTTGTCTAGAAATAAGTCTTACCATAAACTAATTATTGTACAAGACTAAGGGAGATGACGTCATTGGTCACGTGACTTTGCTCACAAGTGCGTTTTTGCTCACTGTGACGAAATTATTTTGTTATTGAAAAAGCAGTCAACGTGGTTTGAAGCACAATGGTGTGAGCCATATCGGACTGCCCGGGTACCGAACAAAATATAAATATTAAGGGAGGTATATACAATTTTCAAAAAGTGGGAGTCTGGGTACAAGTGCTATCTCGCGTTGCATTAAACGCGAGGAAACAAAAACTTGGATATTGGTAGATATTTTTTATGAAATATAAATTTTTGTCATTTTTAATGCTGTGGCGTCATCGGTCACGTGACCAGAACGGACCGAAGTTTAATATTCGCTCTAAAAGTTTACTAGAACCTTTCTCCAAGAATATTTTTAAGTGAAGTTGTAGTTTAATAAATATTGTTTTAAAAAATGGCCATGATTACTTTTTCCTAAAAAAGTGCGGTAGTAGAAAATCTAACTGAAAAGTTTGTCAGCTTCCTGCTCAACGACCATTTGAGGTAGGAATAAAAGAAAATTTTGCCTAAGGCTTGAGACTATGCTCTTTATGAAGGCGTTGTCAGTTTCTTCTAATTTCAATTGCTTTTGGCGAGGATCGATGTTTAAGATTTTTTTCAGAGAAGAGGGCCTGGAGGAAAGAACGAAAACGAGGCTATACTTTCGCGCGCTTTTTGTTCACTGCGACGCCGCGCCACAAAAGGTTAGCTAGAAAAAAAAATTCCAAGGACTGGACAACGGACTGGACTTGCATTTTCTTTAAACGGAACTTTTGACGACTTTTTGAATTATTTTTTTTTTTATGGCTGCTGTCTGCTCAGGGACAATGTATACTTGAGAAGGTAAGTTGATACAGATAGTTGTTGCTGTTTGTTAAAAAACAAAACAAAAAAGCGCGTTTGTGGTACACTTAAATGCACTTCCCACCTAAAAAGTGTTGTTTAATTCTTGAAATTATAAAACTTAAACTAGAAGTTGCAGCAATGCGAATGAAATCAAATTAATGCTAACATTAAATGAAACAATTTAAGTTGCTTAAGGCAACCGATGCAAGCTCAGTAATTTTACTAAATACGATATTTGAAGGTTAAAAACGTGTCTTAAACAGTGACGGAATAAATGATTACTTTATTTGCAACCGGAACTTAAAACGTTACCTTCATTCGCACAGACATCAAAACTTTATTTTATACTGTCCATGAACTAAATTCCCTATTACAATTATAACAAAGTGTACCGAATAAAGCCATTATTCAAAGTATTGGCCTAAGAAAAATAGTTGCGCATAAACAAATACTGGAACAGTTCGTGCTTTCAAATGGATTACCCTAATGAATTACACGATTCCGACACATAAGTTTAATTTGAGTGGCGAAACATTTTGTTGTATCTGAAAAATTACTGTACTACAAAAAACGTTTTCACAGAGGTTGTAAAGCATGGGGGTTCACATAATTTAATTCAATTTTATAAAGCTAAAAATTGTATGTCAAAGATTCAGCAGAAACAGAGAAAAGTTTTAAAATCACGGCTGTTTGTGCGAGTTCGTGTACGTGCGTGCTAAACGCGGAAAGTACCTAAGCTTAATAACTCTGAAGACGTCAAGTACTTAATTTTATGTCAAAACCGACAAAGAACCAGTCGAAAAAAACCAAGAAAGATTAGCAAATAATTGTTTTAATAGATTTGGCAGTTTTACAAAATGTTACGCTTCTGGTTTGTGGCACCTATTTACAATGGTAGTCTGAGGAAAAACCTTTTTACAACAATGTTTAAATTATAAACTTAAGCTTACGGTAAATTTCATTTCAATCTATTTTTTAAATTGAGGGGAAATTAAAATGTAATTTGCTATAAGAATGGGTCCAACACAGAAATCCTGAAAACCTTCTTCACAAACAAACTGACGATAAACTTGAAAACCAAATTTGAGAGTAGGCTTAACTTCTTGCCGAGCCATATAAAAGTTGGACACATAAACAAAGACAACGCTTATCTGGCTTATCGGTTGACCGTAAGTTTTTTGTAGAAAAGGACTAAATAAAAGGTCAACGGTAAATACCTTCTCCAATCGTCGAAAAGGCTACATCGGGCCACTGCGTAAATCGCACATCCTTCGTCTTTAGTAATTCTCAAAGCACAGCGGGAAAATTTATGTGTTGTCGAATGCAGTCGCGGCGCGAATACCATCCCTTTCACAACGCTTTAGATACATCCAAAAAGCCGTCCATCAAGCCCTGATATAATTCTTCCCAGAGTGGCCAGTTAAAAATATTTTCACAGTCTAACACATCTTCAGGTGACCTAGTCGAAGTGGCGGAAGGAGAGTGGAGTCGAACGAGGTATCGCACAGCGTCGACGTGGACGTCGTTAATCCACTGACTTGATCTAAAGTTTTATGCTTCGGACTAGAAATTTTCCATTACTTAGTTGAATTTGACGGCAAATCTCCCATTTTGGCGACCTTTTCAGCTTTTCACCACAGCTCTTTCACCACACAAATCTTTTCACAGTCTAACACATCTTCAGGTGACCTAGTCGAAGTGGCGGAACGAGAGAGTCGAACGAGGTATCGCACAGCGTTCATGTGCTCGTTAATCCACTGACTTGGTCTAAGGTTTTATGAGACAGGATGAACCAAATTTCAAAATCATTTCACCGTTTTGAATGTAGTTAAGCTAGGAACTAGAAATTTCCCATTACTTTGTTAAACTTGACCGCAAATACAACTTTCACCACAGGTACAGCGCTGTCGCAAGCAAACCGTCGCTTCGTTTCAGAAGGTCGATTCACTTTCTGTGATTGGTTAAACAAAATGACGTGTGAATCGCGAGGTGTGGAGAATCTACGATTCGATGACAAACATAGCGGGCAATGTCTTCCTTCGTAAGTTTAACCAAAGAAAAAATTGCAAAACATATAATTTTTGGTTTATCGTGAATTAAAAAAACTGTCAGAACAAGAGCGCATTGGCGTGTTTTCAGAGCATCTCTCTCTCTCTCTCTCTCTCTCTCTCTCTCTCTCTCTCTCTCTCTCTCTCTCTCTCCCCCTCCCTCCCTCCCTCCCTCCCTCCAGAGGAAAAGTAGGGAACTTTGGTAACAACTTCCTCTTTTGGAAATAACTTCACCTCTTTAATGTGGTTAATAGTGAAACGCATCTTCTAAGTAACACGCTGAAAGAGCTTTCAGCACAAAAAATCCTAAGCGCACACGTTAAAACCGAAGAGAATAAGCCACGAAAATGTCGCTAAGAGGTTACAAAAGCGCCCTACGCCGTGGTAAGCGAGTTTTTAAAAGCTTTTAAAATCATTTCCTTATGAAATTGTCGCTATTGCTTTACCATTTATACGCCACATGATTCTCTCGCTTACCACAGCATTTTAAATTACAGATATCGCAGCTCACAAAAATCTGCCGTGTAAGTGTTCGACTTCTCATGTCCATGAAAGGAATCACGATTCGGAAAAAGCCCATTTTGAATCAATCAAAATGCACACAATTGTGAGGGACCTTAAAGAAGTCTATTGGCAATCTAACGAAGGAAACGCGAAGTGTATTGGATGCTTGGTTATTTTTTAGCGAATTTTTTAAGTTACCAATGTCCAAGAAACGGCTTTGTTACAAAAGTTCCCGTTTTGCTAGAAGTTCTAACAAGTCATTTCAGCATCATTTCTTTAGAGATAAGAAACAAAAAGGCAATCAATCTAAACAGTACTATAATAAAAATAAGTGACAGAAAATCCAGGTCTCTACTATAAAACACAAGGGAACTAACGCTGCGAAAAGGTCTTTTTCTACCTTTGTTACTTTTTGCGCTATAGGGGGTACGGGTGAATCGGTTGCACAGTTGATTTTGTGATTCATTGCAGAGGATTGAATTGACGAATAACCATGAAATACATAATTTAAAACGTTTCATAAACAAAATAATATATATTATGGAGTCCTACATGCTGGAAACTTATCCAAAAGGAGGGCTTCTCTAGTGGGTTCTTATGCCGTCGGCGAATTGACAACTCGTTAAAGTCAAACCCAAAGGCTCCACGACAACTTGATCTTCAGCTTCAGAGATGAATTTATGACTGAAAACACGAGGGATACGATGGAAATGGCTCTTTCATTTCAAAGAAGAATACGACGGTGAAAGCACACTGATAAGAAAGACAGAATATTAAGCGCGATACCTGCAACTCTCTATTGTTCTACACCGCTCATAATTTATTTTTGCGTACATCCCGCGGATTCGTTTTTCTGTGGCCTCGCTTAACATTTCCTTTCTTTGCTCTGAATTAAATTGTTTCTTTCCTCAGAGTAATTTTCAAGATTTCGTTTAACCCAGGTGTCTATGGACGAATTTTCAGATCGGCTTTGGTTTAGATCAGAAGGGAGTGGCTGACGAAATGTTAACGCCCCCCTGTTCCTCGTGAGCAACTCGTCAATGGAAGATTTCAATAGGAGATACTTGCCCTGAAAAAACTTGGGGGCACTTATTTAACATGACTTGCAAAGAGCATGCTTTACTGGGCGAAGGGAGTGACTAAAGAATCAGATTGCGTATAAATTTGGATGTATCAACTTTGTCAGTATATACAGTGAGTACTTTTTAATTTATTTCATCGACACTGGTGATAAATTCAATTGTTTGTGTATCACTTGCCAAACGACGCAATACCACAGTTTCTCTATTCATGTTTGGATGCATAAAAAATTAGATCAGAAGGAATTAGAACTATTTCTTGTCGAGTTAGATATGAGGAGCACAACTGCTTCCAGAAGGTTACTTTCCCGATAACTGAATACGGGGTGAGCCCTTTTGTAACTGCTGTGCGATTGTCGGTAGCACTTTTCATAGCCTGCGCGCTCCTAAGTTTTCCCTTGCTTTCGTAATCTCACCCTTACAGAGCTGTTGTGATTGTTTAATATAAACCTGAGATACGTTGATAAATTGCGTTTATTTTTTATAACGCTCGCAAAGAATTTCAGGAATTTATTTATCTTTCACAACGGCACAACAATATATAGGACGGGTAGGCAGAAAATTTGTAGGCCCAGGCCTACGAGCCTGTAGGCTTGCTATGCCGGCCTGCAATGGAACAAACAAAGAACAGGTCATAGTTACCTGTACTGTGCGCACGTACGCACATGCGTACGTGAAAAAGTAGAAAATAGAAATAAAGAAATACAGGAAAATTAAAAAAGCAAATAAAAAAGGAAAGAAATAAAAGATAATTTTTTTGAGTAAAAACATCACAATCTGCTACTATTCATTAACTCCGCTTGTTTCATTGAAATGTTGTTGATAAAAGAACAGACGGTGTTTTTCCACACCACATGTCGGTTTCCAGAGAGAAGCGACGCGACTCATTGGTGGACCCAATGGTCCAGACCAGACCGGAAAAAAGTGATCAGAAAGCAACAGAGGATGGTAAAGATTGAAGATCAACACGTTGTGGTCGTATCGTGTTATAGCCTTGTATAGGCCTGTCTTCACTCTGCATGGCCAAGAAATCAATAACAGATTATTACTTTGCCATCGGGACTGGCAAAAGTAATGACAAAGCCAGATCAAGAAATTTAAACGTATGGTCTAGAGGAAAAGTTAGCCCTGACAGAGACTTTTTATTGATTCTTTATGGACAGTTGCATGCTCTGAGGGGTGATTTGATGACTAGAAAATTTAATGAAGGCAGGTGAAAAATATTGGAGCCTTTGGGGACGGGGAGTGGGGTGTTGGTAAATTTTGCGTAATTGTCTTAAAATATTGTCTACGCCCATGCAGATTGGCTTCGTCACAGACAAAAGTGTATGCTGCAAATAAATACAGTCCACTACGAAGGCAACTGTTTCCCAAATTGGACAGCACGTAGACTCGTGCACAATATAATGGACACGCTACCCCCCACAACTTGCAAAGAGTTTTGGCATTCTTACCACACAAGGTCTGTGTCACACACCTCAAGCGCGGACTAAAGAAGTTAATGCGCATGCTTTCGTGTGGATCGTCTTTATAAACTTTGCAATGATTATATTTTTAAACATGCAACGATATAAAAGGACGTCTTATCAAGGAATGACGGAGATGAATGTCTCGAAATAGAACTTTTATGGTATAAGTGATCCGGTTTATCTGTATGGACATAACAAACAAGCTTACAAACAACACCTTTTTGACAATATTTCAACAGGTAAATGGAATTTGGTACGTACAGTGTACATCCTGAAAATTTCGCTTTTGCAATCAAGATCACCCACTCCCTCATGTTTTGATTTGATATAAATAGATATACGTACTGTATACTGAGGGATGGTGGCAGTGGGCGGTAGATGGGCTTACTCGAGCACTTACATTATCTTAACATGACCGGCGATGAATCGGTATGCAAATACAGCAGAAATTTGGTCAACAACCGTCTGTATAAAAATTTTCCAGAAAACATGTATCAAATATTATGTTTTGACCAGTTCATATGATGTGTTACCAAAGTGCCTCATTTGTTACCAAAGTGCCCGATTTCGTGACGAAAGTGCCCTATTCGTTACCAAAGTGCCCTACTGACAGTTACAAAAGTTCCCTACCAGGGTTACAAAAGTTCCCTTCCGTTACGAAAGTTCCCTTGTTCGTTACGAAAGTTCCCTCTCGTCGTTACAAAAGTTCCCTTTTTACGTTACAAAAGTGCCCATTCCTATTGCTCTCAACTAACACTTGTGATTTCTGGTATGAATGAATTAATATGCAAAAACTAAAAAAAGGTAAAAATAATAAAGAAAAATTGTCAACTATTTTCCCAAAGAATTACAAATACACTTGCCTCGATCCAAGCCCACTCATAATAAATATCCACAAAAATATGAATACAATCTTCCGTCTGTACAACATTTAACCCCCAAATTTCAATACAACCATTTTTTTTTTTACATTTATTAGTAAGGTCTGGCTTGCTGGCTCAGCAACAAATAACTTTCAAAACCATGAGAAGTTAAGTGAGAGAAACAATGTCTACAAGGTCTAAATAATTAGTCAGTAGTGCATGAATGGGTGGGGCAGGGGTTCTGAACCTTCAACTGATTGTACTTTTTTCTTGTGGTTCTACCCCTTACGTAGCAGTATCTACTTACGTCTTAACTTTGTTGCAGAGTCTAACAAAATTGCAAATTCATCACAACTTATCATTGTTCTTACCACCTTGGGAACGCCACCTTGGGAATGCCACTTTTTTGGTAGCCGCTTCAGTACACGTCTGTTATTTCTATTTCTGTATTGTAACCGTTTTCTCCATTTTTACTTTGCTTCAGTGTTGCCCCTGAAGAAGGTTAGTCATGTCTCGCCGTAATATATGGCATTAAAAGTTACCCTTTTCGACCATCATTTTGTTTCTTTGCCTTATATCTACCTTTTTATGGGATATATAATTATATATTGTTATTTCCGGTTTCACTTGTAATAATGATAATAATAATAATAATAATAATAATAATAATAATAATAATGGATTATTAGTAGTACTTTCACAAGTTGGCTCTT
Source organism: Pachyseris speciosa (assembly GCA_016490735.1). Lineage (NCBI taxonomy): Eukaryota > Metazoa > Cnidaria > Anthozoa > Scleractinia > Pachyseridae > Pachyseris > Pachyseris speciosa. Next base: position 182,374 of record JAEMWC010000626.1, on the reverse strand, counting down.
CGCCTACTAATCAAATCAAATCAAATCAAATTAAATCAGATGTTGGTTTTGAGCAGAGGGGAAACCCAGAGAAAAACCTCTCGGAGCAGAGTAGAGAACCAACAAACTCAACCCATACATGACACCAAGTCCGGGAATTGACAGTTCTTCAAGAAACTCGATATCCTTGTATGTGGATGTCAAAATGACATGGCCTAGCTAACAACTGAAGGGTTCAGTGTAAAAATCTTATCTCGTTTTTGCCTAATTTCTTTTGTTAACAAAAAATTCTTTATGACTCAATTCTTTTTAGTGTGAAATACCCTCACTATGCAGAAAGCTGAAGCTATAACTATTTCAAGGAAGCCTTTGAAGAGATTTCACAAATGCATATTTTATTAACTAAAAGAGATCAGGTGTTGGTTGAGTTATTGAAGAGCTTGACTTCTCATTAAGTACCCATTACTTTATGCCTGACAGTGCATAGTTGTCATAACTTTACATTCTGTAGCTGCATAAAATATTCATACTGCCCCCTTCCCCATGGAAGTTGTTTTTGTGTACAATCCCACCCCATCAGAAATTGCAATTTAGCTCTGTACTTTCTGTTTACTTTATGCCCCACCTCCACCTTGGAATTTCCATCGACCTTATGAATGAATATTTTCTGGAACTACATATTATTTCGGTTCAATTTTTATTTTCTTTGTTTTTGCAGATGGTCAGTATGATAAGGAACATAAATCAAAGAAAAATAAAAACTAAACCAAGGATCAAATTGAACCACAACATATATACTGAATGAAAACAGCATGACAGGGATCCTTTCATGTTTGTAAGAAAATGAAAACATAGTAAAGGTTTAAGGTTTCATCATCATCATCATCGTCATCGTCATCGTCATCGTCATCATCACCATCATCATAATCATCATCGTTATTCTTTATTTATTCACGAAATTTTATCATAAAAATGCTTTTCCTAATAATCGTAATTTTCTGGGCCTCATTAAAACAGATAGAAGATTTAACTGTAATAAACAAAGTATGCTGATAACGATGATGATGATGGTGATAATAATGATAAATGTTATGATGCAGATCATGGTGGTGATGATGTTCAAACTGTAGACTGTAGACCGGAAATGACAGACCACAGACTGGAAGAATTAACATGAAGAGTAAGATTTGACCAAAATTAGTTTAAGTATCTAGCAATACAGAAAGTCCAGCCATCAACTCTGAACTGGCATATGAACATACAGTCACAATACATTTATTACATTAAAAAAATTATAGATTCAAAGGCTTGAAGGTAAGTCCCTAAACTTGTGCACATTTGTCGTACATTCTTGGCGCTACAACCAGTTGCAAAAATGTTGAGATGCTTCCAATTAAAAACACACTTTTCTCCTAAAACTGTCCCATGACAGTTACTACACGGCAGTCCAGACTTCCCTCCTCCCCCTACCCTAAGCAATGTTGCTGGACCAAATTTTCTGCCTGGCCTCGCGTTTCTACGAAGATAAAATTAGGCCCTACGACATTGATAGTGGGAGGGGGGTAAGTGATCTCTTTTCAGTCGGAATTTAGTGTACTGTCTCAAGTATTTTTGCAACTGGGTGTCTGATTTAAATACAAGATTAAACGTCGTTTTCTAGAAGTGGACGCTGACTACATGGGTACAGAAGAGTTATTTTTAAAGTTCAAGTTTTACTCAAGAGAACTGCAGACTTGTTAGTGTTCTAATTGATCCGGGAGTGTGCGGAAAAAGCGCCTTGGAATTGATGCAGTTTTGAGTTTGTGCGTTAGACGTTGGCGGCAAGCTGTTTGCTATTCCCAAGTATACTGGCGATTTAACTGATATCGAAAACGTTCCTGATGTAGCAAAGAGCGAGTTAATGAGACAAGTAGAAAGACTGGGTATCACACATCAGACATTTCAAGAGTTTGCTTATCGACCTTATCACGTTCAAAACTTCGAACAGACATTTATTGACAATACGATTGACTCAGTGTATACGCACTTACAATTAATTGTACAAAACAGAGCTAGGCGCAGCAAATACTGAAAAAATATGATGCTTTGGTAAAAATAACCCTTATTAAAGGAAAGTCAGTATTTTATTTACTCGTAGTTCCTTACACAGGAACATCTGTCACGCTATGGCGTTACTTACATGTTGAGAACACGTTACTTCTTGAAAAAGCCAAATAAACGGAAAACACGGGTACTTTGATTATTTCCAATCGGTCCTGAATAGTCGTCAAGAGGAGGCTATAATGGCAAGATGACCATAAAAGAGCTACATAAATTCTCTTTCATGATCCGACGGTCAACCATCTGCACGGTCAACCATCATAACAGTAGAAAATATGATAATATATAGATCTAGCCAAGCCTAAAGGCGTAGCTCCACGATTATTGTTTTTCTTTACTGGTATTGAGCAACTTCGCATGGCTTTCGTTGCGCCAATATTTTATGTTTCGAGCAGTCAACAAGAGTTGACCGCGGTTCAAAACCTCAAAACATTACAAGAAAACAATACACGACAAGTACGTTTGTTCGAAAACAAATTTAAACAATCAAAAAACGATCAAACATTTTCATCCAACATCGTGTTTGATCGTTTAGCCACCTATCTCAACATTAAATGGCTTTCCAGCTAATATCTTAAATGGCTTTTCATCCAACATTTCGCGTTACGAAGAAATCAGGGGCACCCAACGAGCCAAATCAGCCAAAAGCTATAGTAAGGTATTATTAAGTACCCTATGTTGTTTGAAGTATGTTTAAAGTGATGTTTTCAATAGCTAGAAGAATATAATCTGTTCGGATTCCTTAGCTAAAATTTTAAATGCCCGAAAATGTTAGGGAACAAAATCTTCCTTTGAGAAAATCCTAGATGAAGTTAACTTTCTAGGGAATTGTTTTTCTTTCCGAAAATGCTAGCTGACGTTTTTGACTGCCAAAAACAGCAATAACGACCTTTCCGAAAACCTCAGGGGCTATGATTTCCACATTACGAATCTTTTAGCCCACGTTTTAATAACGAAAATCCGAGTGCAATCTTTAATCTACCCCGAAAGCCTAAGGCGAACTGCCCTCCACCGAACAGATATCTACCGAAACGTGTCGCTGGGTGCCCCTGAGAAATGTTTGATAGCCACCCCAACCAACAAAACGAGCACAGTCGGTAAAAAGCGACCAAATGAACCACATAAAGGCGAAATTTCAGCGATAATACGCAAAAAATCGTTCTGTGGACTCACTCTGTCTAGTGTTTGGTCAAACGTTGTTTGTGCTTTTAGCCACCCAACGTTATGTTGGACAACTGACGATGCTGGATGAAAATGTGTGATCGTTTAATTTAGCCGAGGTTTTAATCCTTAATTTTACGAGGACTCATTGCGATTACGTGTTAATAAGATAAGGCCAAAAGTTTCTTAACGCTCTTGAGGCAGCGACGTCGAAAAACAGTCAGCCAAGCGAAGTAAAAACACTAGCTCGCTTGCAAACAAACAAGGTGACAAAACAAACAAACAATTCAACTATGTCTTTGCGTGCAAAACGAGTACAGATGATTGTTATTTATATCCAATAGAGAGAAAACTACAAGTTTCATTCCTGAACAAAAGTAACAACGATTAAACCAAATGTTGAGCTTCAATTTATTTAATTTACCTCACTGTCCTGTGTTGTAGAGGTTTCTACCATTTGAAAATACGTAAGCTTCAGTAAAGTAAAAACAAGCATCCGCAAAAATAGCAAATGGTTTGTCCAAAGAAAGGGCTTCTTCAACAGAGTTTGAGCTACTCGTTCCTTCCATTAATGCCGGTGAACTGTTGAGTGACCTTTCTTGGTGATATGCAAGATGCCGTGGTAAAGTGAAAGCCGTTGATGCGTTGAATTATTTTGTTTTCAACCACACAATCGATCCAAGTTTGAAGCTTTTCCTGACAAAAATCAAGTTATTGATTTTTTTGCCTTTTACTCGAATTAAAAGACAAACTTCGATGGAAGAAGATGAAGTTGTTTTGCTCAAAATGAAGAAACCAACTGAACGCAAGATTGCGAACCGCAGAAAGCGCGCGACAAATTATGCCTCGTTTTGGTTTGGGTGTCCCACACCTGGCTTAACCCTGCGATCCAATCGAAAGCAAGTACCTGGTCAGCGGTCAACTTCAAAAAACAGCTGACCTCGATGAGGTCTTAACTTGAGCCCTCGATAAGGTCACTTGACTGGTCAGCGGATACCTGACTTACTATTCTACACGCAAAGTTTTGTACCGATTGGAGTCTGTCAATATTAAACTTCGAGCAGCTGGCCCACACGTTTGAACAATAAAACAATTTACTAAACACTAAGGTGTTCATAATTATGAGAAGGGCCCTTCTGTCAAATGCATGTTTGAAGCGTTTGGATGTTAAAAACAGCTTTATAGCTCTGACTCTGATCATTCAACCCTGTATAATAGGTTAAATGATGAGCTCTCTATTGCGAAGGAATGGCTCAAGCAAAATGGCTTAATGGCTAATCCCACGAAGTTTCAATCGTTAATCCTAGGAGATACAGGTGATGCTTTTATCTTCACCGTCGATGGTATACAAATCGAAAGGCGTGATGATATTAACCTACTGGGTGTAAATGTTGATTCTAGGCTTACTTTTCACAAGCATGTGTCGACTATATGTAAAAAAGTAAATAATCAGCTGCAGGTTATCAAACGTTTCAGAAATCTAATTAGCGGGCCTACTATGCTTAGGCTTTATAATGCTTTTATTCAACCAGTCTTTTTTTTTATTGCAGTGACGTATGGCACTTTTGTAGTGCGAGGGACAGGGATAAGCTAGAACACGTAAATAAACAAGCGTTAAGGGTAGTGCTTAATGATAAGGAGAACGGTTATGATGAGATGTTGCGGAAACTGGAAATGGTAAATCTGGAACAGAGAAGAGTTCAGAACATGCTTATCGCTGTTTGTAAGTGTTTGCATGGGGCTGCCCCATCTTATTTGAGATCGCATCTTAAGGAGCGGACGTCGGCGTACTCGCTCAGGGGCCGCGCTATTTTGGAACTCCCTACTGTGAAAACAACCACTTATGGTCTCCATTCTTTTCGTTATTTTGGCGCACATGAGTGGAACAGGTTACCCGATGATGTCAGGCGATCGGAGACGCTGGCTGGTTTTCGGCGCGGGGTTAAGCGGTATATTTTCCAAGGCCGGGCATTGCTACATTGATATACTTTTATTGAAACACTCTTATTACTGTAACGTTCCTATAATATTTAACTTGATGTATTTAATTATTTATTTATTTATTTAGCTAGTTAGTTAGTTATTTTTTATCTCATTCAGAGAAACTGGCGTCATGTATGCTATATCTAAATCCGAAGAAAAATAAAGTTATGTATGTATGTATGTATGTATGTATGTATGTATGTATGTATGTATGTATGTATGTATGTATGTATGTATATGAAATGGGTTGACTGGCTGGCTGGCTTTGATAAATTTTAGGCAAGATTTCCGCACAGCCCCAAACATTAATTATGCATTCAATCTTTGTTCTAAGAAAACAATAGCGGTAACAATGGTAAGCCTTTGGGACTTCTGCTCTTTGTTTCTGGAGTTCTTTATTTTTTTTCTAAGTATTTTTGGAAACAGGAAACTTTCTGCTCGTTTTTCCTTCCAAAGCCCTAATTTCAAGTAAATCTTGCTAGGTTTTTTTCGGAGTTTTAAAGTAATTCAGTTTTACCGTACATTGTAGGTGATTCAAATAAAGTTTAGCGGCAGGGTAAGCGGTTAAATCGCTATATGGCTATCGTCAATCCGTTGTATTAGCAGACAAAATGTTTGAAAATAAAATAATTTTCTTACCTGGTGTAGCTCGTTCTTTGCTATCCTTACCGAAATTTTGCAGGAACTCATGACTTAAGTTTCTTTTGAGGAAAATGCAATATTTCCCTTTCTTGCGCTTTCGCTTTCTTGCGCTAATCACGAAAAGCGGATCACGAAGGGACCATAGACTGTTTACTGGTGCGTTTGCAACCTTCTTCCTCTTTATTGCGGACTTCGTAGAGGTCAGCGATATGCATGAGAATTTTTCCAAAGTGTTCTTTACCGTAGTGCTGACGCCACATGTATTCCTGTAGGTCGCCCTGGAAAAGTTTTTTGGATGTTCCTGTTCAGCATAAACCTCGCATTACTCCTCACCATGTATTTTCAATGACCCGTGTATGGGCACCAGTGTCTGGTTCTTAGAAGTTTAGGCTATGGCTCTCATGGCTTGTTCTTCAAATGAGGTTTCGTACACTGCTTGAGTTGTGGTAAATTTGTGCGCCTAACTGTTTGTTGGGGCTAATAGTTTTTGATGACAAGCTTGCTGCCATAAAACCATGATTTATGGCGCATTGATGCCATTCCATGGCAACCACTCTTCGGGCACCGCCACTCATACCCTTCTTGCGATGAAGCTCTTGTCTGGCTGAATCCGTCGCTGCACCTAGGTTGAGGAAGTTTTTTCAAGCAGGTTTTGTACCTTGCACTAGTCTATGAACCAGTCGTGATCCTGAAGGATCTTCGTGAGAGCGATCAAGTTCTTTTTTACATATTTAAATGGACCAATCAAAGGGTAGAGGAAACGTATTCTTTTGTGCAAAGAACGTCTTCTTTTGTATATATTGTTATGTTATTTTTTTAGATGGATATAGGTAAGATAAAACTTAGTTATTAACGAGTACCTTGCAATTGGTTTGTGTAGCGCAGTCGTAAGGTGACGGACTGGTAACAGAAAGCCGAGCGTGGGGCGATGGATCAGAGCCCAGTAGAGTAGTCAAATAAATTAAGAGAGATAGAAAAAAAGGGGGGCCTTTGGATAGAAAAATAGTGAAAAAAAAAAAAGATTCGGGGGAAAAGGAGGAATGTGGTAGAGAAAAAGAGAGACAAACGACGCCGTTAATTAAATCCTCTTTTATTGCTACAGTAAGTAATAATTAGCAAAGTATATATGCGAAACCCTAGGGAATAAGTCATTGTCTTAAAAAACAATGAAGCGCATACATAATTAATGAAATAGAATGTATAATTAATGTATGGGCTATATGAAAAATGTTCCTAAATTTTATAGTGGACGGCTCTGCGAGAGAAATGCTGGTGTGGTTTGGCAGGCGCTTCTTCGTTAACTGGAACATGTTTTGCCACTGAGTATCATTAATTGAAGAAGGTTCTTCGGAAGACATGGGAAGTAACGGTAAAACTATCAAAGCCTTTTGGTGTTTTGTGTCAGCCAAGGGAAGATTTTTTGTGGGAAATGGCGCTATTATTCAGCTCTGTCGCGTTCCGAGTGATTGCTGCCTCAGCGAATCATGTTGACTGCTCTAAACGATCTCTTTTTTGTATTTTCTATGGAAATTTATGTCAAATTTGCTAAGCAATTTTTCTAGCTTAATACAAGATATTTTTATACTTGTCTAATTTCTCCACCTTCTCCAAGAATCTTCAATATTCGTATTGTGCTTTGTTTTCTTGTAATATGTTTGTTGCTCTGTTGTTTCTGAATCGCGCTCAATTCCTGTTGACTGCTGTAAACGATCAGTTTGTAACCTTTATTTTCTTTTCTAGGGGCATTTATGTCAAAATAAATACCGATTTTCTAGCTTAATCAGTACAAGCTATTTTTATTACTAGCTAGTCTTGTTTAATTTCTCCACCTTCTCCTTGTTCGAGCAAACACTCGCATCGTACTTTGTTCGCTTGTAATGTTTTTTTGATCCGCTTTGAATTCCTTTACGCTTTCATCTGAAAGTAGTTAGGACTCAAGAAGGTCTGTGTGTGTGTGTTTTTTATTTTGCAAACGTTTGTTATCGAAAACTCTTCGTTTTCCCTACAGCTGCTCAATTGTTTTGGACACAAATTAAACTGGCCCAAATAAAGCCATGCGAAGTTGCTCGGTGAGTTCTAGGCTTGGCCTTGCTAAAAAGATATATTTATGGCCTTCAGCTTTTCTTTTTTTAATCGCTACATAACAGACTGGAATGGTGTTCCATCGAACATCAGGCATGCACCTACTTTAAGGAGTCTTAGGCCCTATCTATTACATTATTTGTGTCAATTTTAAATCAGATGTAGCTTGCAAGTGACAAGTATGTAATTTAATTAGGTTAGCTTTGGATTGTATGTAAATTTTACTTCTTAATTTTTAGTGACAATCTCAAATCAGGGGTGACCTAAAAGAGAGAAGTATTCGATTTAATTTGATTAGGTTAGCTTTGGGCCACGTTTAAATTTGACCTCTTAGGTTTTAGAATGTGTAATATCAGATAATATTCTTTGTATGGGAATTTAGTTTTTCCCAATTATTCTCCAATCATGCACTTATTTGTTTTGTATCAACTTAGTTGTATTTGCATGACAAAGTATTGTTAAACTTAAAACTTAAAATTAAACTTAAAGTAAGCTCATTCTCATCAATGTACACATCCTTTGGACTTCCTTTTCCTTTCAATTAACTTTATTAGTAGCTGGTCACACCAATGTTTGGATGACATTTGGCATTAATGTTTAATGGGATTTCTGATGTTTGATGAAGTGTGTTGTGCAATTTCAAATGTACATGGAGAAATGTGAGACTAGACCTCACCTTTCTTGCAAATAGAAAATCAAGTTAAGATGGCCAACACGGATTTCCAGCACTTTTGCTTCGACGAATCATTACCTTAAATCCTCATACTTCATTGTTAATTACCTTGATAGTGGTATCAACCAAATGCCAATATATTATTATCAAGTTCCTTGGTATTGCACTTAACTGGCAAGAAGAGCAACTGGACTTTTTTTTCAAAACACTGTAGGTGATTGATGAGCTTAATGTTAGCAGGCAGTTTTTTGTGATGGTAAGGTCAAGAAGTAACCGATCAAAAGAAATATCTTGGTCGTAATTCATATCATCTAAATACTATTATTGATTTACATGTATCTTTCGATTCTTTCATAATTTTTTGAGGCATACATAGGCCAGAGGATACACAATTTCTGATTTCCAACTGTCTCATGGGAGGCTGTGGATAACTGAAATTGCATTCATTATGAAGTGATGATCTGAATCACTATGTATCTGATGTCGGATACTGATTCAAAATAGCATTCACCAGGCTTCTCCACCAATTTCTAGTGGCTCTAAACCGTAACTAGGTAGCCTACAGTTGAACGGGGAAACAGACCTGTCCTTAGGTATTGCTCTAAGATGTTAAGAAATGTTTTGTTTTGAAAATTTATGGATGCAAACTATCGTTGCAGGTTATTTACACAAAGTATTAAGGACTATTAAAAAAACCTACCCCAATATTTTTCTTTTGCTTTTTTAACATCTCCAAACTCAATTTGCAAAGGAATTTTTATTACCTTACCCATTAGAACGCTTGTTTCTAGGAGGGGTGGGGGTCCAAATCCGTAAAAGGGGGGGGGGGGTGTTCATATCTGCTAGCAGTTCTGGACTAGTGGGTCCAAATCTGATCAATAAGCAGATCTGGACTGAGGGTGCAAATCCACGGGTGCTCCAAATCCACTGTGCCACTGGCGCAGATCACCTTTCTATACTATTTGGGTCTGTAGCTTGAGTGAGATCAGATTGGTGATATGACAAGCAGACTATATGTAAATGACAGTAGAAAAAGAATGCTTTTTGGAGCTGCTTTCCTTTTTAAAAGTGAACCTCTATCAGGATTTCTATTTAGTAGAAGATGATTTGCTTGAACGGATAATTTTCGCAATTGGCTTGCCCTTTAAATGGCAAGCGATCACAGAAGAACGTGTGCCCGTGTTAATTTCAAAGAAGGTAAACAAACCCTTATATGGTCGATCTAACACCGGTTCATACGTCCTTTCTGAAAGCGATTACACCCACCTCACCTAGTTTTACACTTCTCTAAGTAGAAAGATGTCCAAAAATTACGTAAAAAGCCAAGAAAACCTTTCATCGGTTCTTCATGGCCATAATTGGGTTTTTTCCCCCGCTAGTTCTAATAAAACACTAAAAATAGCAGTCATTACGTCATAACCGCAATGCAGCAAATACACTTTGAACGTTGGCCACTTCTAAGCCTCATAATGTAGGACATTGAAACACCTATTTTTACAATTACCTCAAAACATCTCAAAAGTACACCACTCCGTGCATCGATTGGGTACCTAAGAGAACGCCATACAAGGAAAACCCATTCAAACAACCAGTTGCAAAAATGTTGAGACACTTCCAATTAAAAACACACTTTTAATAATAATAATAATAATAATAATAATAATAATAATCACTCTATTTAAGTCTCAAATCTATTTAGCCAAGCACAGATGCTATACTAATTGGGGAGACTAAATCAAATCAACTCTAAATAAATCAAATGAAATGTTGATTTTTGGGGAGAGGGGAAAACCGGAGTACCCGGAGAAAAACCTCTCGGAGCAGAGTAGAGAACCAACAAACTCAGCCCACTTATGACGCCGAGTCCGGGAATCGAACCCGGGCCATATTGGTGGAAGGCGAGCGCTCTCACCTTTCTCCTAAAACTGTCCCATGACAGTTACTACACGGCAGTCCAAACTCCCCTCCTCCCCCACCCCTAAGCAATGTTGCTGGACCACATTTTCTGCCTGGCCTCGCGTTTCTACGAAGATAAATTTGGCCCTACAACATTGATAACGGGAGGAGGGTGGGTGATCTCTTTTCAGTCTGAATTTAGTGTAGTGTCTCAAGTATTTTTGCAACTGGTTGTAAAAACATACCTCCTTCAGGAAGATGTTATGACCTCGCGCAGGTGGATGTTACTGTTCGTTGTAAGAATATTAGAAATCATCGCGCTTTGATCTCAATCACGTTTCCAAAAGTCAAGAATTGAAACATTCAAAAGATGAAAAGGTGAGACAAGAAAACAGCATATATTCAATGATGTGCAATGGACAGAAATGACCAGAAGCGAAGTTATTTCAGCGTTATTATCCGCCATTATGCGAAAGAAGTGAATTTCCGGTATATTCGGACATCGGATCGTGGGTACTTCAGAAACTGAGCCGAAGACGTGACCTCCCGTAGGTCGATGTTAACAATTCGCGACCCTTTGAAATATGGTGCTTATATATAGGCAAAAAATAGAAGCGGCGGTTATTATCGCCTTTCTGTTATTATATGAACAACAACGAGCAAAGAAAAAGAAGCTTAGGTGGTGGGTCAATCCCTGGAAAACTGAGCAGCGGCGAGATGCTCAGGGTTTGCCCCACAATTTAATAAAAGAGCTGCGAGCGTCAGACCCTTGTGAATTCCAATTTTTTTTTCGATGAGTACAGTTTATTTGTCCTTTAACCTGTTTTAACACGTTTCATGAAATAATGTTGGAGCTGGTCAATAAGGTCGTGCAGGACACTTGCTTATGAATAAATTCATCAGCCAGATTTTGGGAGTAGGTGTTTCAATTGGGAAAAGCAATGTTTGTGTCCGAGGTTTCTGATTGAGAAGCGCAGTAAATGGTTTTATTACATGGTGATAAAGAGTAGCCTCTTCTTAATTCTGTGATGTAACAGAAGCAGATGTCTCAGTTTTAAGATTGGTTGAAAGTTATTGGCTTCCATAGGAGGAAAACTGTGAAACTTTGACTTTGAAGCGCCTGATCTTCTTTGTGAAGATTTTCTTTACACCCTTGCTTCTGTCACATCACAGTATACCATGCTATTGTTTATCTCCCTGGTTTATCAGTTCCAGAAGTTCTATTTCCGTGATGAAAACTCAGGCACAAAATTGCTGTGTTTTCTGTCTACGAAGATCGAACGAATCACTAATTTACTCAAAAGTGTGCGTTTTTGAAAGTTGTGAACATAATGATGATAATTTGGCCTACATTCCAGTGCACGTGTCAAAGAGTGCACTTTTGACTGAAAGGTGAAATTTATTAATAGTGGAGCTCCGGCGGAGCGCCATACTTATAGAAACACGTCAACTGCTTTTCTCATGGTAAAAATGGCTAGCGGTATTGCTCGTGGGCGCGCACGACGACGACGACGTCGCCCAATGATTAATAGAGACCTTATAGTCCAGTCAATCTACGAGTTTTAGAGGGTCCTGATCAAACAAATTTCAACAGAATTTTTTTTACTGCCCTGCAAACAAGGATGGTCTACTAATTGACATACTAAAAATCCCCAAAATCCGTTGAGGGGAACACGCCAAAATTTAGCATTTAAAATTGTGAACTTTTTGCACAGGGAACCCAGTACACGTGCTCTCACATTTTTTAACGAGGAACTATTTTATTGCTTGTTTCACTGTCTAAGGTGCTTCGATAATGACAAACTAATTTTCCTGTATTTGTTTAGCTAAAGAAAATTAAAAATGGTCCTTTCAATAAGATAAATACAGCAAATTGGCCACAGGGTTACCAATTCTGAGACCATTCCGTGCGCAATACATGAACCAAATAAAACTAAAGAGACCTTTTGTGGGAAATACACAACGTATGAGAGTAAACCACTGACGATTTTAATACTGTCACACATTTAATGCAGCACTTCAATCAAAAGATTTTACTCATCAGCGACGAGCAGGTGCCTACGGACCGACTGTGAATTTTGATTCTACCATGACAAAAGATGGTACTCATCAGCGACGAGCAGATGCCTACGGACCGACTGTGAATTTTGATTCTACCATGATTGCCAAGTTGAAAAAAGAAGAGTTTCTTGCAAATAAGGAAAACAAGCAGAAGTTTATCCATCTACTCGGAAACAAGCTTCAACAATCTGGATGTAGCACAATCCATGCAGAAGGAGATGCAGATCTACTCGTCGTCCAGACTGCCATACAGTCTTCTAGATCTATCACGACTGTGCTCGTTGGTGATGATACAGATCTGCTTGTCTTGCTTTGTCATCATGCCGAAATGAATGCAAATGAGCTCTTCTTCAAACCTGAGCCCAAGCAAAGGTCGAAGACAAGGAAGACTTGGCATATAAAGAGGACCAAGACCTCACTAGGAGCAAATGTATGTGGGAATATTTTGTTCGTACACGCCACTCTGGGATGCGACACAACCTCTAGAATCCATGGTATTGGCAAAGGTGTGGCACTGAAAAAGATCAGAAGAGACGCGCTGTTCCGCGAACAAGCTAATGTTTTTAACCACCCAGGGGCTTCCAAGGATGAGGTCATAATGGCCGGAGAGAAGGCCTTGTTGTTCCTGTACAATTGCAGGTCTGATGAAAGCCTAGATTCCTTGCGATATACCAAGTTCTGCCAGAAAGTGGCTACAGGGACAACATTGGTCCAGCCAGAGAGCTTTCCGCCTACGTCCGCAGCCACTGGGTATCACAGTCTCAGAGTATACTTCCAAATTCAGCAGTGGAAAGGTGTTCCGCTGGAGCCAGAAGACTGGGGCTGGAAGGTGATGGATGGAAAACTGCTTCCAATTACAACGGACCTGCCACCAGCACATAAATCCCTCCTAGAAATGGTTAGATGCAACTGTAGCGCGGGGTGCAGTACACAGAGGTGCACGTACAGGAAGCATGGACTGGAGTGCTCGACGGTTTGTGGAGTTTGTAAAGGTCAAAGCTGCACCAATTCCGCCGCACCAGACCTTGATGACTCCAGTGATGACTAAAAGCTGGTGTTTTTGTAATATAGTCATTGTATTGGTTGTTGTAATCTCAAGAATTTATAATGCCTTATCCTAGCCTTGACCATAGTTTACGGCATAGATGAAGATAGAATAAATGTTGTATTTCGTTTTTTCAATAATTCTAAAGTTAAGTAAGAAGAGAAAACTTCGGGGTGAGAACATGAACAATTCAAAGTCTTTCAGTTGCCTGGTTTAAAATGGCTTTTAATTATGTAAAATAATTAGGGAGAATCAATTCAGGCTGAAAGGAAGTATCCTTTTGTAATAGCTTGTGTATTATTGCGAAAAAGTGTATTTTCCAAAACTGGGGTCCTTGTGCAAATATAGCTGGAGTACTTATATTATTTCAAAAGGGACTTTTTCATTTTCTCTCAACTGGAAGAACACAAAAACAACTAGTTTATTGTTGTACAAGCCTCTTAGGTAGAGAAAAACGCAATAAAAAGATTTTTTGATAAAACGTGTGAGTGCAAATGTATCGGGTAACCTCTGGTAAAAGTTCACAATTTTAAATGCTAAATTTTGGCGTGTTCCCCTTAACGGATTTTGGGGATTTTTAGTATGTTACTAAGTGGACCATCCTCAAATGAATGGCAGTGAGAAAAATTATGTTGCAATTTGTTTGATCACAAACCGTAGATTGACTGGACTATTAAGCAACTCACGACGACGACGCCAAATTCGACGACCGGAAGTAAAAATGCAATATTTGTATCTACCACGCATGTGTCACAAAACTTGAGTCGTCGTTCAGCTGTCGACGTCTGGCGACACATGTTTTTGAGGTCGTCTTCTGGAGGTGAGTATTCGTATCATTATTTTCCTTTTTCCTTCACATTTTAAGAAATCAAATCACATAAAGAAGTTTATTGGGGCTTTCTGAGATCGAAGATATATTTTCTGGTAATATTTGAAGAGTTTGGAGCTTTTTATTCACTCGAGAAATTTCTTGTCTAGAATCGGAGATGGTTTCTTCGAGTTGTAAACAAACACCTGGAAAAGCTACGTCAGTACGCGCTATTCTTGGAGTTTTATATTCATGTAGCAGCTGATATAAGCTCAGAGGAATGTGGCTATGATAGTACTTTTTTATTGTTTCAAGTAAAAATTGTATTTCAGTACAAAAATACAATGAAAGCTGTATTTCTGGCAAAGCGGCTTGTCAGAAGCGCCAAATCATTTCCGAGAAATGTTTACCATCGGTGATGATGTTTTATGGCAGATTTTGACAAAACGACAATCTGCCCACTGTTTAAGCTGCCGAGTACTCCTTACAAATTCTTTTAAGTTTAACGGTTTGATTATATGCCTTTTTTAAAGCTTGCTTAGAAGAATTATTGCACACATGATGAAACCGGTTGAAAATAATTATTTCATTTTTCAGGAACACACAAAGTGCTTCCGTTCCAGTGGAAACATTTCATTGGAGACAGGATCTTTTGCACTTTTTATAGTGGCAGAATGTGTCGCTTCTCAAAAAGAAATTCGGCAACACACTTAGCTACGACAACGTCAAGGAGGAAATCAAACTGGCGAAATGAAGTGTCGAAATCAAACTGTCCGTAGGAATAATATGGAAAGTGCGGTTTATAGCAGTGTTGAGCTCATTCGCAGCAAGAAATTCCACATCATCCAACTATTCCTCACAGTATGCAAACAATAAAGTTTCTCTAGTAGCTCTAAGGGATGCCATAATTAACTTAACTAGCAAATAAAAAAAACCCGTCGTCTTCGCGTTTGCCTAGTTTTGTTTTTCCGGCCGAAAGACGTGGACCTCGACCTAGTCTCTCACGCTCACTGCCGGCGTCCACAGGGCCGTCGTCGTGAGTTGCTTAAGGTCTCTAATAATATCCTAATAATAATCATAATAATCCAACATGGCGGCCATACTCCAGCTGATCACCTAGTTTACAGCGTACATCTTCAATATGGGGCATCCGTGTCATGGCTAATTGACAAAACAAGGTTTCCGCTGACCAGTATCACGTGACCATATTGCGGGCTCAAGTTAGAGCTCATCGAGGTCAGCTGTTTTTTTGAAGTTGACCGCTGACCAGGGAATGGTTTTCGATTGGATCGCAGGCTCAAGTCAGGTTAACTTAACCAAAACGAGACACCCAAGCCACAGCGAGGCTTAATTTTTTGCGCGCTTTCTATGGCTCGAGATTTCACATTCAGTTTGTGTCTTCATTTTGAGCAAAACAACATCTTCGAAGTTCAGTTTCTGTCTCTTAATTCGCGCAAAAGGCATAAAAATCAAGAACTACTTAAAAGATACTGCGGAACGTAAATTTTCAACTGGAAAATGGAAGAGAAAAAGGTTGTTCTCAGGAAATTCTTTTATTTTGGATCCACTTGTATGGCGCCCGGATTGTGTGGTTGAAAACAAAATGATTTAACGCTTCAAGGGCTTGTTCACTTTACCGCGACGTCTTGCAGCTCACCAAGAAAGTTCTTAACAACTCACCGGCACTAATGGGAGGAACGAGTAGCTCACACTTGGTGGAAGAAGTTCTTTCTTTGAACAAACCGTTTGCTATGCGTGTTTCTACTATAGTAGATCGATGCGTATTTTCAAGTGGTAGAAAGCTCGGCAACACAGGTAACTTAAATAAATTGAAGCTTAGCATTTGGTTTAATCGTTGTTAATTTTGTTCAGGAATGAAACTTGTATTTTTGTCTCGACTGGATATAAATAAAAATCTACTCGTTTTTGACACAAAGAAGTAGCTAGTCGAATTGTTTGTTTGTTGTTTTGCAGGCGAACGAGTGTTTTCCTCCGCTTGGCTGACTGTACATGTTTTTCGGCGTCTGTGTTTCTGCAGTGTGAAGAACTGAAAGAAACGTTTGCCTTATGTTATTAACACGAAATCGCAATGAATCCTCGTAAAATTAAGGATTAGTATCATTTATGTTTTGCGCGACGAGGGCAATTCAGCAACTTTCTGAAAACTGGCACAAGTGATATTTACTCGGCCCCATGCGATTACCTATCCAAACTATCAGGATTGTTTTCCTTTTTCTCTTTTCTAAAACATGTAGGCGTATGTCTAAGCTTAACGTACTATTAAATATGTTTGTTAAGTCCCGGCTAAAAGATCAAACATTTTCAACCATTATGGTGTTTGTCAAGCATAACGTTTGGTGGCTAAACGGAAAACAATGTTTGACCAAATAAGGGACCAAGTGAGTCCAAAAAAATGATTTTTGCGTATTATTGCTGAAATTTTCGACGTTACGTGGCTCATTTGGTTGCTTTTTACCGTTTGTGCACGATTTAGTTGGGGTCGCTAAACGATCAAACATTTGTTCGTAATGCGAAATTTTGGATGAACATGTTTGATTTCGATCAAACATGGAAAGCCATTTAATGCACTATTGTGAGAGGTGGCTAAACCGTCAAACACGTTCGTCCAACGATGTTGGATGAAAAGATTTGATTGGACAAAGACACGCGTCGACTGTATTGTTTTCTTGTAATGTTTTGATGTTTTTTAACCGCGGTAAGTTCCTGTTTACTACTCTAAACATAAAATATTGGCGCAAGGAAAGCCATGCTGTGTTGCTCAATACCAGTAAAAAAATAATAATCGTGGAGCTCCGCTTTTAGGCTTGGCTAAATCTATATATTACCATTACCAGTAAAAACAATGGTGATGGACTGTTTTGTGGTATGCTTTCAAGGGTAGGAGATAGGTTTTAATTTGAATTAAACATCCAAAATACTGTTTTTAAACAAAAACCTCAAACATAAGTTTTTGAAATAAGCATTTTGTAATTCGAGATTTCAATCACACATGCAATTATCAATACGCCACAATGCACAAAATTTATTGAGTAAAGTCACGAATATTCAGACATTGGAGTCTGTCATTACAGTTTGTGAATACGCTTTAAACAAATACATACACAATAAGATAATTTAAGTGCCCTGCACAGCCTTAAACAATGACCAAAATTGTTACTGATGTAAAGAGGAAAAACAAGCATGATTTTTAAAAGTTCTGAATTGATGTTCAAGTTGTACACTTTGTGATTGCCTATCGTGTTACTGACAAACTTTATCCTTTTTATTCTGCGATGTTCTCAGTTGTTGTTTTTTAAATTGTTATATTTCCTTCTAATTTCCAGAATGGACTCTGTTCTGTTTGATGAGCTTTGTGAGAAGCTAATTCCTCTAATTGAAAAGAAAAACACCATCATGAGAGATGCCATATCAGTTCATGACCGCTTATGTGTTACCTTGAGATTTCTGTTATCTGGTTGTTCATACAAAGATCTCACGTATAGCTTTCGTATATCTACTTCACCTATTTCAAAAATCATACCTGAGGTGTGTGAAGCCCTGTATAATGTGTTGAGGGATGAATACCAAGTACAAAACAACGTTGGGAAGAAATTGCAGAGGAATTTGAATCCAAATGGCAGTTTCCACATGCAGTTGGAGCCATAGATGGAAAACACTTTAACATGCATGCTCATCCAAACTCGGGCTCTGAGTACTTCAACTACAAAAAGCAATTCAGTATTGCTCTCCTGGCTGTAGCTGATGCCAATGCTAAATTTATTTCATTTGATCTTGGATCACCAGGAAGGACAGTTGCCTAAGAAATACATGCAAGTCAAATTATTTCCCAGAACCTTCTAAACTTGGAGAAAGAACAAAACCAATACCAAAATCAAAATCTAATGAAGCCATTTCCGCATCGATCAGCAATGGGGGATGAGAAAATATCCAATTATCGTCTTTCAAGGGCAAGGAGGCCTAGGATTGTGGAAAACGCTTTTGGATTGCTATGCACTCGATTTAGATTGTTACTAAGAATACTAGAGTTAGATGTTCTAAATGCAATGCGGGCGTGCATTGCATTACACAACTTTCTGATTACCAGGAAGGAAATATGCTACTCAGCTCCAGGCTCTATTTATACTGAGGATGAATTTGGCAATGTTGTGCGAGTATTGTAAAGAAAACAAATAGGCAGTCATGATGAAGTTTATGACCTACACGCGGATGCTTGTGCCCGCTCATCAACAGTTCAAGCAAGAGAAGTTCGAGATGATCTCAAAGACTATTTCTTTGAAGAAGGGGCCATCAGTTTTCATTGGACAATGACCAGCAGATTGTTTGGCTTGACTATGAGAATTTTGCATTCGTCATGGAAGTAAACATTCTTCATTAAGACCTGTTTACACAGGCAATTTTTGTCGCGCTTAAGTTGCAACTTCAAATTTGCACATGTAAACTAGGTGAGATTTTAGCGCAATTTTATTGTAATTTTTTGCCGCAATACAGCCTGATTTGAGATGCAACTCATGAAGCATGGCTTTAGCAAAAAAATGGCAGCAAAATTGCATCAAGTTTCAAGCAGGTTTGAAACCGCTGCAATACTGCGGCGACCAATTGCACTAAAATTGGGTTGAAATCGCACCTACTTTACATGTTCGATTTTGAAGTTGCAACTCAAGCGCAACAGAAATTATGTTGAGTTGTGCGACAAAAATTGCCTGTGTAAATGGGCCTTTACTGATAGATAGTATGATCACCTGAACTTTCAAGTATTCATTGTGAGAGCTACATGTAAAACAGCATTAGGTGATGAGGAATTCTGAAACCATCACTTACCATGAGAAAGAAAGAGTTAGACTGTGAACAAATGCTTTGATTTGTTATATTTCTCAACTTCAATAAATCAAATTAACTCAAACAGTTACCAATAAAAACCCTCCTGCCTTTTTAAGTGTAATAACAGTCCAACATAAATAAAGACCATAATTGTGGCAAGTTTTTTAAATCGTTAATACTTATTTGCAAATGGTTTGTGCATTTACAGTGTAAACTTTAAACGTATGTAATTTTCAAAAGCAAAATATTATCACTGGCTGCACTGTTAACTTTAATTCCAGGATAATTTCAATAGAAAGTGTTGTAAACTGGGTATAGTATTAAAATTAGCATTAATAACTAAGTAAACACCAGTCTAAATGGTAATATTGGTAACTGATAATATTATTATCAGTGGAAATTTGGGGAGGGGGAGGGGGGGGGCAGGCATGGGTTGGGCACTGGACCCCCAAGGTTAGAGTCATGTCGTGGTTCGGAGTGCCCCCCAATAATGTTTTCTTTCCACCATCAATGACTGATAATTTCACCTTAACTGCAGCAACTTTACAAACAACTGAGGTGGCAAAACCTTTTCATGTCCGTTAATGGATAACGTTCTTTGGTGAGAATCTCTTGACCAGAAGGGGGTGTGAGTAATTTTTGTAGTATTGTAATAAGAAATTGCTACTTATTGGGGGTGGGAATGTTCTTTGTCGTGATTTAATGTTAATATCTCAATCTGTTTCAAGCAATCAAAAATCCCTACGCTCATTACACGAAGCTCCGTTGTGCGATATTTGTGAATTTTTTGATGATTTGTGGGTATATTCGGAAAGAGAAATTTTCTCAATGGATTTTGTTACATTTTAGGGAAATAGAAAATATTGAAAATTTAATGAAGGTTTAAAATTTGAATTTGATTTGGCAATTAGTAGGTGGACTGTTTCAATGTCAGACAAAAGCAAGTCAAATACACTCTGTGTTATTCAGAAGCCCTGTTTTAATCAAATGCACGGAATCCAGTTACATGCGGTTTCTTTTGCTAACTGACATACCGGAAGTATGTCGTAACACCGGAAGTATATCGTAACATCTCCCTTCTTTTTTATAAACTGAATTGTAAAAATAAAATGTCCTTCGTTAACTCTAGCTTGATTTTTTGATAGCTGAATGACAAAAATATTGATTTTGATATCTGTAACAGTGTCCCTAATCAGCAAATGTCTCTCATAGTGCTCATAATCAGCAAATATCGTGTTCAATAAACTAACATTATATGGGATAAGTAAATGTCACTCAAATCTTCTAAACAAGATAGTCTTTGAACCTAGCTGGAGGCTTGACGGTCCTCGAGCTTGTTCTCCTGGCCATACTTGGATCTGGCGTAGCCGGCGTCTGAGGCAAAGTAGTGTCAGCTTCACCTGCAGACTTGGCTTCCTCTGGGATGAGACTTGGTGAGATGCTGGTGGCCTGGTCTGCATCCAACCTTGGTCTGAGGTCTTCTCTGTTCTTGCCGACTGTTTCTCTGTCGGTTTGAAGCAGATAGGACCTGTCTGACAGTTTCTCGAGGCATTTTGCTGGTTGCCAGGTCTTCTTTCGTTGTCCAGCCACTCGGACGTCTTGGCCAATGTCCAGTTCGGGTAGTGTCTTAGCATTCTTGTCGAAGTAACTGTTGGCTTTCTGCCTCCTGAGGTGTAGACTTTCTTGTACTCCGTCAACAACTTCAGGATATAGCAGGTTAGTTGTCACCGGTGCAAGTGTCCTTGTTCTTCTCGAGATGAGTCTTTAATATGGGCTGGACTTGATTCCTTCAGTTGGGGTGTTTCTGTAATCGAGTAGCGCCAACCAGGGGTCTTTCTTGTCTGCTATCGCTTTCTTGAAAAACAGAAAACATGTCAACAGCACAATACGCAGAAAACTACATGAAATACCTTGATCGTTGCTACGAACTCCTGCAGACGTTCCGAGGAACTCTTTATCATCCAACAAACGCGGGATTTCCCATCAAGCAACCGATTGCTGAAAAAATAGCCGGAAGTGGCATTTCATATCTAGATCTTAGGAACGTTTACGAGAAGTTCGGAGCAAAGGGGCTTGTTGGAATATTGTCTCTGCCGCCATCTTCAACAACTAGCAAGGCCCCGCGAGTGACAAAAACAACCCGTATTTTAGCCAAGATCGTTGAACACTTCAAAGCAGCGGAGGAAACCACAAGTTAAAACGCATTTCCATAAGTATTACAACACTTAGGTATACTTTTCGCCGTAGTGGGGAAAAGAAGCTTCCACTTCTTAACTACTCAACTGGCACGTGCGAAGAAAGCGAAACGCGAGCATGCGCAGTACCGTAATTTGAAGAATTTCTACTTTGATGACGTCACGAAAAACAAGAGTTTTTGAGTGATCCAAAAACGCATATTGGGCGCTTTCCAGACGGTGAATTTTTTTTAAACTTTACACATGGATAGGATTTTTCGTTTACTCGCTGTTATAAAAAAAATATTCAATTTATATACATACAGTAATATAATACGCTTCAAAAACGAAAATTGCAAATTCCTCCGAAAGTTATGTACAGATTTTCTTGTAGCTTTGTCAGTTGAAACACCTTGTATGTTTACCCTGTTTCCCCCAAAACAAAGAAAATTCGCCGTGTAGAAACCTAGAAACACCATCTAGAAGTCAGGTAGGTTCAAAAAAACAAGCCAAGCATTTCTATCAGTAGTTGCCATAGCAACAACATTAAGGTTCTGAAAGAGTCTTCCAAACGTAGTCCAAGGCTGTAGGTTTTTATTATTGACCTTCTACCGAGTGCTATGTGATAAACATTTGCCATGGGAGAAATTATTTATGCATATGTAATATCCAAAGCTTTGTAAAATACTATATAGAGCCACCTTAAGTAGTTCTTGATTTTTATGCCTTTTACGCAAATTAAGAGACAGAAACTGAACTTCGAAGATGATGTTGTTTTGCTCAAACTGAAGACACCAACTGAAGCCGCAGAAAGCGCGCCAAAAATTAAGCCTCGTTGTGGCTTGGGTGTCTCGTTTTGGTTAAGTTAACCTGACTTGAGCCTGCGATCCAATCGAAAACCATTACCTGGTCAGCGGTCAGCTTAAAAAAAAAACAGCTGACCTCGATGAGCTCTTACTTGAACCCGCGATATGGTCACGTGATACTGGTCAGCGGAAACCTTGTTTTGACAGGTGTCAATTAGCCATGACATGGATGCCCTATATCAAAGATGTACGCTGTAAACTAGGTGATCAGCTGGAGTATGGCCGCCATGCTGGATTATTATGATTATTATTAGGATATTATTAATTATTGGGCGACGTCGTCGTCGTCGTGCGCGCCCACGAGCAATACCGCTAGCCATTCTTACCATGAGAAATTCTATAAGTATGGTGCTCCGCCGGAGCTCCGCTATTAATAAATTTCACCTTTCAGTCAAAAGTGCACTCTTTGACACGTGCACTGGAATGTAGGCCAAATTATCATCATTATGTTCACAACTTTCAAAAACGCACACTTTTGAGTAAATTAGTGACTCGTTCGATCTTCGTAGACGGAAAACACAGCAATTTTGTGCCTGAGTTTTCATCACGGAAATAGAACTTCTGGAACTGATACACCAGGGAGATAAACAATAGCACGGTATACTGTGATGTGGCAGAAGCAAGGGTGCAAAGAAGATCAGGCGCTTCAAAGTCAAAGTTTCACAGTTTTCCTCCTATGGAAGCCAATAACGTTCAAACAATCTTGAAACTGAGAAATCTGCTGCTGTTACATCACAGAATTAAGAAGAGGCTACTCTTTATCACCACGTAATAAAACCATTTACTGCGCTTCTCAATCAGAAAACTCTGACACAAACATTGCTTTTCCCAATTGAAACACCTACCCCCAAAATCTGGCTGATGAATTTATTCATAAGCAAGTGTCCTGCACGACCTAATTGACAAGCTCCAACATTATTTCATGAAACCTGTTAAAACAGGTTAAAGGACAAATAAACTGTACTCATCGAAAAAAAAATTGGAATTCACAAGGGTCTGACGCCCCAGCTCTTTTATTAAATTGTGGGCCAAACCCTGAGCTTCTCGCCGCTGCTCAGTTTTCCAGGGTTTGACCCACCACCTACGCTTCCTTTTCTTTGCTCGTTGTTGTTCATATAATAACAGAAAGGCGATAATAACCGCTGCTTCTATTTTTTTGCCTGTCTATAAGCACCATATTTCAAAGGGTCCCGAATTGTGAACATCGACCTATGGGAGGGTCTGATTAATCTGATCTGGGATCTGGGAGGTACCTGTTAATTTCGGCTGAGTTTCCGAAGTACCCACGATCCGATGTCCGAAAATACCGGAAATTCACTTCTTTCGCGTAATGGCGGATGATATCGCTGAAATAACTTCGCTTCTGGTCATTTCTGTCCATTGCACATCATTGAATGCATGCTATTTTCTTGTCTCACCTTTTCATCTTTTGAATGTTTCAATTCTTGACTTTTGGAAACGTGATTGAGATCAAAACGCGATGATTTCTAATATTCTTACAATGAGCAGTAACATCCACTTGCGGGAGGTCATAACAGCTACCTGAAGGAGGTATGTTTATACAACCAGTTGCAAAAATACTTTAGACACTACACTAAATTCCGACTGAAAAGAGATCACCCACCCCCCTCCCGTTATCAATGTTGTCATTGATAGGGGGCCATTGGGCCAGATTTTATCTTCGTAGAAACGCGAGGCCAGGCGGAAAATTTGGTCTAGCAACATTGCTTAGGGGTGGGGGAGGAGGGGAGTCTGGACTGCCGTGTAGTAACTGTCATGGGACAGTTTTAGGAGAAAGGTGTGTTTTTAATTGGAAGTGTCTCAACATTTTTGCAACTGGTTGTCTGAATGGGTTTTCCTTGTATGGCGTTCTGTTATGTTCCCAATCGATGCACGAAGTGGTATACTTTTGAGATGTAATGAGGTGATTGTAAAAATAGGTGTTTCAATGTCCTACATTATGAGGCTTAGAAATGGGCAACGTTCAAAGTGTATTTTGCTGCATTGCGGTTATGACGTAATGGCTGCTATTTTTAGTGTTTTATTAGAGCAAGCGGGAAAACAAATGCAATTATGGCCATGAAGGACCGATGAAAGATTTTCTTGGCTTTTTACGTAATTGTTGGACATCTTTCTACTTAGAGAAGTTTAAAACTAGGTGACGTGGATCTAGTCGCTTTCAGAAAGGACGTATGAGCCGGTGTTAGATCGACCATATAAGGGTTTGTTTACGTTCTTTTAACTTAACACGAGCACACGTTCTTCTGCGACCGCGTGCCATTTAAAGGGTGAGCCAATTGCGAAAGCTCTCCGTTCAAGCAAATCATCTTCTACTAAAGAGAAATCCTGATAGAGGTTCACTTTTAAAAAGGAGTTAAAAGTCCCTTCCTTTTTAAAGACATTTTGGTGTCGCCCTCAAGCTTAGCCTAGATAACCTTGCGTCTATTGGCGTACTGTGAACGGAGGCTGGCAACCTTTACGGTCATTGTTTTCTTTTCACAAACTCGGTAGGCGTGCAATATCTCAAGAAGTATAAAAGTAGTGACTCGGGGAAAAAAAACAGCGCAGAAAATGAAGAAACGACGAATTGCCCTGGTGATTGAAAGACACGAGTTATGAGCGCGAGAGCATTACGACATGTTTGTCGAATAACGTTCAGTCAAGCTGATTTAAATAAATACAGAAGTTCCCCGATCCCGGTACGATACTCATTCGCGGAAGCCGTTGGACGTTCTTCCAGTAACACGAACACCAAAGTTAATCACTGGGTTACTTTTCGGGACGGTCTACCACGATCTACCATAGCAACTGATAAATAAATAGATGATAGCGGAGCTCCGGCGGCCCGCAGGGCCGCCAAATGGAGCACCATACCTATAGAAACCCGTCAACTGCTTTTCTCATGGTAATCATGGCTAGCGGTATTGCTCGTGGGCGCGACCGCACGACGACGACGAGGACGACGAAGTTTCACAATAATTAATAATATATATATTTAGCCAAGTCTAAAAGCGGAGCTCCAAAAGCATTCTTTTTCTACTGGCATTTACATACAGTCTGCTTGTCATATCACCCATCTGACCTCACTCAAGCTACAGACCCAATGCTGTAAAAAACAGTACAGAAAGGTGATTTGAGCCAATGGCACATTGGATTCGGAGCCCCCGCGGATTTGAACCCTCAAGTCCAGATCTGCTTGTTGATCAGTTTTGGACCCCCTAGTCCAGATCTGCTAGCAGATGTGAACCCCCTTTTACGGATTTGGACCCCCACCCCTCCTAGAAACAAGCGTTCTAATGGGTAAGGTAATAAAAATACCTTTGCAAATTGAGTTTGGAGACGGTTAAAAAAGCAAAATAAAAAAATTGAGGTAGATTGTTTTGATAATCTTTAATACTTTGTGTAAAAAAGAACCTGCAACGCTAGTTTGCATCTATAAATTTTCAAAACAAAACATTTCTTAACATCTTAGAGCAATACCTAAGGACAGGTCTGTTTCCCCGTTCAACTGTAAGCTACTTAGTTATGGTTTAGAGCCACTAGAAATTGGTGGAGAAGCCTGGAGATTGCTCCTTTGAATCAGTATTACATCAGATATATAGTGATTCAGGTCATCACTTCATAATGAATGCAATTTCAGTTATCCCCAGCCTCCCATAAGACAGTTGGAAATCAGAAATTGTGTATCCTCTGGACCTATGTATGCCTCAAAAAATCATGAAAGAATCGAAAGAAACATGGAAATCAATAAAGTATTTACATGACATGAATTACGACCAATGTATTTCTTTTGATCGGTTACTTCTTGACCTTACTATCACAAAAAACTGCTTGCTAACATTAAGCTCATCAATCAATGCACCTTCAACAGGAATTGACCGCGGTTCATAAACAACAGAACAACAAACATATTACAAGAAAACAAAGCACAATACGAATATTTCTTCGAAGATTCTTGGAGAAAGTGGCGAAATAAGACAAGTATAAAAAATACCTTGTATTAAGCTAGAAAAATTGCTTAGCAAGTTTGACATAAGTGTCCATAGGAAAGACAAAAAAGAGGTCCGCACCTGATCGTTTAGAGCAGTCAACATGAATCGCTGAGGCAGTAATCACTCGGAACGCGACAGAGCTGAATAATAGCGCCATTTCCCACAAAATCTTCCCTTGGCGGACACAAAACAGTAAAAGGCTTTGATAGTTTTACTGTTACTTGCCATGTCTTCCAAAGAACCGTCTTCAATTAATGATACTCAGTGACACAACATCATCCAGTTAACGAAGAAAGCGCCTGCCAAACCACACCAGCATTTCTCTCGCAGAGGCGTCCACTATAAAATTTAGGAAAAATTTCCATATAGCCCCATACATTAATCATACATTCTATTTCATTAATTATGTATGCGCTTCGTTGTTTTTTAAGACAATGACGTATTCCTAGGGTTTCTCATATATACATTGCTAATTATTACTTACTGTAACAATAAAAGAGGATTCAATTAACCGCGTCGTTTCTCTCTCTTTTTCTGTCCCACATTCCTCCTTTTCCCCCGAATCTTTTCCCCACTATTTTCCCACTATTTTTCTATCCCAAGGCTCCCCTTTTTTTCTTTCTCTCTTAATTTATTTGACTACTCTACTGGGCTCTGATCCATCGACCTACGCTCGGCTTTCTGTTACCAGTCCGTCACCTTACCACTGCGCTACACAAACCAACTGCAAGGTAATCGTTAATAACTAAGTTTTATCTTACCTATATCCATCTAAAAATATCTTCATAACAATATACACAAAAGAAGACGTTCTTTTGCACAAAAGGATGCGTTTCCTCTACCCTTTCATTGGTCCATTTAGATAAGGAAAGAAGCAAATACATAGGAATATTTATTTCCCATCTGCTGTATACGAAAACGACGTGTTTTATCGCGCGAAAATGACCCAAACGAACTTGATCGCTCTCACGAAGATCCTTCAGGATCACGACTGGTTCATAGACCAGTGCAAGGAACAAAACCTGCTTGATAAAACGTCCTCAACCTGGGTGCAGCAACGCATTCAGCCAGACAAGAGCTTCATCGCAAGAAGGGTATGAGTGGCGATGCCCGAAGAGTGGTTGCGATGGAATGGCATCAATGCGCCATAAATCATGGTTTTATGGCAGCAACAACAACAACAACAACATGCTTTATTTTCCCCATTTAGTGACATTACAGACATACAATCATTGAAAGAAAAATAAAAAGAGGGGACTGGCTACCTGAAATAACCATAAAGTTAAAAAGGGCAGGCAGCCAGTTTAACAAAACTAATCATACTAATTTAGGTCGGCACACAAGCAGATACAAACATACATACACACATGTAACAAAACCGTGAGCAAAAATAAGGTTATGGAAAGAGAAAATACTATAAAATAGATAGGAGAAGACCAGAGTAAAAAAAAATACATTAAGCATCAAAATATGTTAGCCCCAACATACAGTTAGGCGCACAAATGTACCACAACTCAAGCAGTGTACGAAACCTCATTTGAAGAACAAATCATGCGAGCCACAGCCTGAACTTCTGAGAATCAGACACTGGTGCCCATACACGGGTCATTGAAAATACATGGTGCAATGAGGAGTAATGCGAGGTTTATGCTGAACAGGAACATCCAAAAAACTTTTCCAGGGCGACCTACAGGAATACATGTGGCGTCAGCACTACGGCAAAGAACACTTTGGAAAAATTCTCATGCATATCGCTGACCTCTACGAAGTCCGCAAAGACAAGGAAGAGGGTTGCAAACGCACCAGTAAACAGTCTATGGTCCCTTCGTGATCCGCTTTTCGTGATGAGCGCAAGAAACGGAAAAATTGCATTTTCCTCAAAAGAAACTTAAGTCATGCGTTCTTGCAAAATTTCGGTAAGAATAGCAAGGAACGAGCTACACCAGGTAAGAAAATTATTTTATTTTCAAACATTTTGTCTGCTAATACAACAGATTGACGATAGCCATACAGCGATTTAACCGCTTACCCTGCCGCTAAACGTTATTTGAATCACCTACAATGTACGGTAAAACTGAATTAGTAATACTTTAAAACTCCGAAAAAAACCTAGCAAGATTTACTTGAAATTCGCGCTTTGGAAGGAAAAACGAGCAGAAAGTTTCCTGTTTCCAAAAAGACTTAGAAAAAAATAAAGAACTTCCGAAACAAAGAGCAGAAGTCCCAAAGGCTTACGATTGTTACCGCTATTGTTTTCTTAGAACAAAGATTGAATGCATAATTAATGTCTGGGCTGTGCGGAAATCTTGCCTAAAATTTATCAAAGCCAGCCAGCCAGTCAGTGAGCCCATTTCGCTGTTTTTAACAACCAAACGCTTCAAACATGCATTTGACAGAAGAGCCCTTCTCATAGCTATGAACACCTTAGTGTTTAGTAAATTGTTTTATTGTTCAAACGTGTGGACCAACTGCTCGAAGTTAAATATTGACAGACTCCAATCGGTACAAAACTTTGCGTGTAAAATAGTAAGTGGAATTCGGAAATATGATCATGTTACGCCTGAACTAAAAACGCCTTAGCTAGGTGGCTTTCAGTATCTACTATCAGCTCTAGTCAGCTCTACTATCGAAATGCTATCTTGGCTTTTAAATGTGTACTGTATGTGGTCGCGCTCCTGAATGCCTAAGCTCTTTTTTTTTTACCAAACGTTGTGATGTAAATAGATACACAGCCAGGAGTTCGCAATTTTTAAATGTTCCTCTTTTTAAAACTGCTTCTCGACAGAGAACTTTATATTACCGAACTGTCAGCATCTGGAATTCCTTGGAATCCATTTTAAAACTTTCTAGTAACGAATCAATCTTTAAGAAGCGTTTAAGGAGCAAACTTCTAAGGGGTTTTTAGGACATAATTGATATAGCGATGAGTTAGCCTATTTTAAATATTTAAATTTTTAAATAATTGTAAATTATTACTTTATAATTATTGTTCCTGAAAAGCCCCATTGGGGAGGTTGAATAAGGTATGTATGTATGTATTTATTCTTACCGGTTCAAACAAATTAAGACGACATGTTTATAGACGGCGAAACTTACTTGTTCTCTTCAGGCAGCCTTCGACGAATATCTCTAAAACTTTTTCAAATGACGAGGGAAGCGCGCTGGTTTTTGACATTTTTTACAGCATTTTGACAACTATGTGTCAGATTTTGAGACGTGCACAGGCACATGCATTTGATCGGCTTTTTTTTTTTCACTCGAGCTTGAGTTTCCGCCTATAATCCTTGATTTTACGAGGACTCATTGCGATTACATGTTAAGAAGATAAGGGCAAAAGTTTCTTAACGCTATTCAGGCACCAAGGTCGAAAAACAGTCAGCCAAGCCGAGAAAAACACTCGTTCGCTTACAAAGAAAACAACGTAACAAAACAAACAAACAATTTAACTACTTCTTTGCGTCCAAAACGAGTACAGAAGATTGTCATTTATATCCAGTCGAGAGAAAAACACAAGTTTCATTCCTAAACAAAAGCAACAACGATTTAACCAAATGTTAAGCTCCTATTTATTTCATGTACCTCACTGTCCTGTGTTGTAGAGGTTTCTACCACTTAAAACTACGTAAGCTTCAGTAGAGTAAACACAAGCATCCGCAAAAATAGCAAATCGTTTGTCCAAAGAAAGAGCTTCTTCCACAGAGTTTGAGCTACTCGTTCCTCCCATTAATACAGGTGAACTGTTAAGTGACCTTTCTTGGTGAGAGGCAAGATGCCGTGGTAAAGTGAAAGCCGTTGAAGCGTTGAATGGTACTATCTTTTGAACCGCACAATCCATCCAAGTTTGAAGCTTTTCTTGAGAAATATCTTTCGCTCTTCCTTTTATCACTTGAAAATTCACCTTCCGGAGTATTTTTTTGACAAGTTCTTGATTTTTATACTTTTTACGCGAATTTAAATACAAACTTCGATCGAAGAAGATGAAGTTCTTTTGCTCAAGACGAAGAAACCAACTGAATGTGAAATTACGAGCCGCAGAACGCGCGCGAAAAATTAAGCCTCGTTTTGGTTTGGGTGTCCCACACCTGGCTTGAGCTTGCGATCCAATCGAAAGCAAGTACCTGGTCAGCGGTCAACTTAAAAAACAGCTGACCTCGATGAGGTCTTAACTTGAGCCCGCGATATGGTCACGTGACACTGGTCAGCGGATACCTTGTTTTGACAGATGCCAATTGGCTGTAAGATTGATGTCCAGTATCAAATACGTGCGCTGTAAACTAGCTGGTCAGCTGGGCCAAGTGGAGTATGGCTGTCATGTTGGATTATTATGATTATTATTAGGATATTATTAATTATTGTGCGACTCCGTCGTCGTCGTCGTTGTCGTTGTGCGGTCGCGCCCACGAGCAATACCGGTAGCCATTTTTACCATGAGAAAAGCATTTGACGGGTTTCTATAAGCCTGCGGGCCGCTGTAGTTCCGCTAATATCCTAATAATAATCATAATAATTCAACATGGCGGCCAATTTACTCCACCTGGCCCAGCTGCCCAGCTAGTTTACAGCGTACGTCTTTGATACTGGACATCCATCTTATAGCCAATTGAAACCTGTCAAAACAAGGTATCCGCTGACCAGTGTCTATGACCATATCGCGGGCTGAAGTTAAGACCTCATCGAGGTCAGCTGTTTTTTGAAGTTGACCGCTGACCAGATACTTGCTTTCGATTGGATCGCAGGCTTAAGCCAGGTGTGGGACATCCAGACGAAAACAAGGCTTAAGTTTTCGCGCGCTTTCTGCGGCTCGCAATCTTGCGTTCAGTTGGCTTCTTCATTTTGAGCAAAACTACTTCATCTTCTTCCATCAAAGTTGTCTTTTCATTTGCGTAAAAGGCATAAAATCAATAACTTGTCAAAAGATACTCCGCAAGGTGAATTTTCAAGTCATAATAGGAACAGCAAAAGATTTTTCTCAGGAAAAGCTTCAAACTTAGATCGATTGTGCGGTTGAAAACAAAATAATTCAACGCATCAACGGCTCTCACTTTACCACAGCATCTTGCATCTCACCAAGAAAGGTTACTTAACAGTTCACCGGCATTAATGGGAGGAACGAGTAGCTCAAACTCTGTGGTAGAAGCCCTTTCTTTGGACAAACCATTTGCTATTTTTGCGGATACTTGTGTTTACTCTACTGAAGCTTACATAGTTTTAAGTGGTAGAAACCTCTACAAAACAGGACAGTGAGGTAAATGAAATAAATTGAAGCTAAACATTTGGTTTAATCGTTGTTACTTCTGTTCAGGAATGAAACTTGTATTTTTCTCTCGATTGGATATAAATAACAATCATCTGTACTCGTTTTGCACGCAAAGATATAGTTGAATTGTTTGTTTGTTTTGTCACCTTGTTTGTTTGCAAGCGAACGAGTGTTTTTTCTTGGCTTGGCTGACTGTTTTTCGATCTCGCTGCCTCAACAGCGTTAAGAAACTTTTGCCCTTATTTTATTAACACGTAATCGCAATGAGTCCTCGTAAAATTAAGGATTTAAAGCCCAGCTAGATTAAACGATCACACATTTTCATCCAGCATCGTCAGTTGTCAAACATAACGTTGGTTGGCTAAAAGCACAAACAACGTGTGACCAAACACTAGACAGAGTGAGTCCACAGAACGATTTTTTGCGTATTATCGCTGAAATTTCCCCTTTATGTGGTTCATTTGGTCGCTTTTTACCGGCTGTGCTCGTTTTGTTGGTTGGGGTGGCTATCAAACATTTCTTCGTAACGCCAAATGTTGGATGAAAAGCCATTTTAAGATATTGGATGGAAAGCCATTTCATGTTGAGAGAGTTGGCTAAACGGTCAAACACGATGTTGGATGAAAATGTTTGATCGTGTTTTGATTGTTTAAATTTGTTTTCGAACAAACGTACTTGTCGTATATTGTTTTCTTGTAATGTTTTGAGGTTTTGAACCGCGGTCAATTCTTGTTGACTGCTCTAAACATAAAATATTGGCGCAACGAAAGCCATGCGAAGTTGCTCAATACCAGTAAAGAAAAATAATAATCGTGGAGTACGCTTTTAGGCTTGGCGAAATCTAAATGTTATCATATTTTCTACTGTTATGATGGTTGACCGTCGGATCATGAAAGAGAATTTATGTAGCTCTTTTATGGTCATCTTGCCTTTATAGCCTCCTCTTGACGACTATTCAGGACCGATTGGAAATAATCAAAGTACCCGTGTTTTCCGTTTATTTGGCTTTTTCCACAAGTAACGTATTCTCAACATGTAAGTAACGCCATAGCGTGACAAATGTTCCTGTGTAAGGAACTACGAGTAAATAAAATACTGACTTTCCTTTAATAAGGGTTATTTTTACCAAAGCATCATATGTTTTCAGTATTTTAATTTGCTGTGCGTAGCCTAATTGTAAGCGCGTATACACTGAGTCAATCGTATTGTCAATAAATTTCTGTTGGAACTAAGTATAACGATTTTTGAACGTGATAAGGTCGATCTGCAAACTCTTGAAATGTCCGATGCGTGATACCCAGTCTTTCTACTTGTGTCATTAACTCGCTCTTTGCTACATCAGGAACGTTTTCGATACCAGTTAAATCGCCAGTATGCTTAGGAATAGCAAAAAGCTTGCTGCCAACGTCTTTTACAGCTCCCGCGCGAAATTGAATGCAGCCCCTTGCGTCAAAACGCACAGAATCAAAACTGCACCAATTCCAAGGCCCTTTTTCCGCACACGCCCGGATCAATTAGAACACTAACAAGTCTGCCGTTCTCTTGAGTAAAACTTGAACTTTAAAAATAACTCTTCTGTACCCATGTAGTCAGCGTCCACTTCTTTAAAACGACGTTTAATCTTGTACTTAAATCAGACAACCAGTTGCAAAAATACTTGAGTCAGTACACTAAATTCCGACTGAAAAGAGATCACTCACCCCCCTCCCGCTATCAATGTTGTAGGGCCAAATTTTATCTTCTTAGAAACGCGAGGCCAGGCAGAAAATGTGGTCCAGCAACATTGCTGTTGCCGTGTAGTAACTATCATGAACAGTTTTAGGAGAAAAGTGTGTTTTTAATTGGAAGTGTCTCAACATTTTTGCAACTGGTTGTAGCGCCAAGAATGTACGACAAATGTACACAAGTTTAGGGACTTACCTTCAAGCCCTTGAATCTTTAATTTTTTAATGTAATAAATGTGTTGTGACTGCATGTTCATATGCCAGTTCAGAGTTGATGGCTGGACTTTCTGTATTGCTAGATACTTAAACTAATTTTGGCCAAATATTACTGTTCATGTTAATTCTTCCAGTCTGTGGTCTGTCACTTCCGGTCTACAGTCTACAGTTTGAACATCATCACCACCATGATCTGCATCATCACATTTATCATTATCATCACCATCATCATCATCGTTATCAGCATACTTTGTTTATTACAGTTAAATCTTCTATCTGTTTTAATGAGGCCCAGAAAATTACGATTATTAGGAAGAGCATTTTTATGATAAAATTTCGTGAATAAATAAAGAATAACGATGATGATGATGATGATCATGATGATGAAACCTTAAACCTTTACTATGTTTTCATTTTCTTACAAACATGAAAGGATCCCTGTCATGCTGTTTTCGTTGAGTATATATGTTGTGGTTCAATTTGATCCTTGGTTTAGTTTTTATTTTTCTTTGATTTATGTTCCTTATCATACTGACCATCTGCAAAAACAAAGAAAATAAAAATTGAACCGCAGCATATACATCATTCTCTGGCCATGGTGTTAAGACAATAAAAAATGACCGCCTTAATGGAGAAATAATGTGTAGTTCCAGAAAATATTCATTCATAAGGTCGATGGAAATTCCAAGGTGGAGGTGGTGGCACAAAGTAAATAGAAAGTACAGAGCTAAATTGGAATTTCTGAATTGGTGGGATTGTACACAAAAACAACTTCCATGAGGGAGGGGGCGGTATGAATATTTTATGCAGCTACAGAATGTCAAGTTATGACAACTATGCACAGTCAGGCATAAAATAATGGATACTTAATGGGAAGTCAAGCTCTTCAATAACTCAACCAACACCTGATCTCTTTTAGTTAATAAAATATGCATTTGTGAAATCTCTTCAAAAGCTTCCTTGAAATAGTTATAGCTTCAGCTTTCTGCATAGTGAGGGTATTTCACACTAAAAAGAATTGAATCATAAAGAATTTTTTGTTAACAAAAGAAATTAGGCAAAAACGAGATAAGATTTTTACACTGAACCCTTCAATTGTTAGCTGAGCCATGTCATTTTGAAAATTTGGTTTATCAACGGAGTTGATAATGTAAATTGACCACCGTACAGGGATTCGATTAGCTGACGTTTCGAGCGTTAGCCCTTCAACGGAGCGAATCGAGGAATTGTGGGTTGTGTATGGTTTATATACAAAAAATGGAGCTACGCTATTGGTGGTAACATGGTAACGTGAAAAACAGGAATAAATTAATTGAATGAAAAGCGCTCGTTGATACCGTGGGGATTAAGAGTGCCAATTTAAAAGATCAGTTTTT